>PVJC01008836.1:0-30830 GCA_004026665.1 Murina feae | reverse complement strand
TTAGATAAGACTATCATAGTACACAACTTAGAAAATAAAATTTAGAAATTGGAAAGGAAACAGAAATGTTAAGAGATAACCTATGGACATAGACATAAAAGGGGAAAGGCCTGGGGGGGTTGAATATGAGGTGGAAGGGGTCAATGGGAAAAACACATACAACAAAGGGAACATCTGTGGCCAACCTGCATAGTAGGCTTTGCCATGGGCCACAGAAGCTCCTGCACACCCAGAGCAGGCCACAAGGTTGGATCCAGGCGGGCAAGCAGCTGCCGATGAGCCTCCAAGGTCACGTGGGCCCGCGATAGCTCCATTCCCAAGCCCGGCTGCAGGGCCGGGGGCCTGGCTTCTGCCCGCCCTGCAGCCAGCCGCCACTGCCCAGAACCCACCGCCGGCAAACGCACAGGCGGAGGCCAGGCCTCCCCCTGTGCATTCGCCGGTGCCATCGCTCCATTCCCAGCTCCATTGGACCCAGTGTTTGGGTGGGCTTCCGCCATCTTGGCTGGGCTAATTTGCATACCATTGCTCTGATTGGCTGTTGGGCGTCTCGAAGAAACGGTCAATTTTACTATTTCACTTTTATAGAGTAGATTGTATTCCATTGTATAAATGTACCACAGCCTTTTTATCTGCTCATCTAGTGGCAAGGAATGGGTAAAAGAGTTTCTCCTGGAAACTCTTCCTTTGGTTTCCATGACAATCCACTCTACAGGCTTTCTACCCAATTCTCTTCACTTCTCAGTCTTCTTCTATAATTCATAAGACTCTTTTGTGGGTAATTTCTATGTTTTTATCATTAGAAATAATGTTGTGATCTACAGTGTTGCAGGGGCATGTTACTCCCCCTGCCTGCCCAGAAGTCTTCTTCTAGTCGTAGTTGTCTGGTGCTCTCTGGCGCCACATTCTTGCACTCTTAGCCCAGGCACTCAGAAGAAGGCTCAGGAGCTGGGCACATGGCCTAGGTCTAACCACAGGATTCCGCTGCCTGCAGTGATTGGCTCAGCGACAGGCTTGTGATTCAAAAGAGCCAACTAGGTGCAATGATTCCCTGGCTGAGACTTCTGAGAGACTCACACTCTTCCCTCAGAGGAGTTACAAATGAGACGTCAGGAAAGTGATACTGCTTAGACCATCTTGCCACCATGGGGCGTCTCAGAATGACACTCAAGAGAAAAGCAGAGTGGAACAAAAAAACAGAAACAACAGAAAACAACAAAAGCAAACAAAACTTGCCTTTAACGAAGTTCTTTGAACTCTGACATTAGCCTGTTATGTGCCTTGATGCTTCATTTATTGAACCAATAAATCCCTATTTTTAAGTCTGTTTGCATTGAGGGCTTGGTCTCTCCATGAGAAAGCTCTGTTGTAACCTGTTTATTCACATATTATTGACTTCCCGTGAATTATGTCCTCTGGGTAATAAGAGCTAAGATGTATGGAGTGCTCACCTTGTGTTAGGCTTCATGTCAAAGATTTTACATTCATTATAGCATTTGGTCCTTCCAATAATCGTTGTCAATAGCTATCATTATAATCTTCATTTTACACAAAAGGAAATTGAGGCCCAGAGAAATGACAAGTACAGCGTCACGGGCCAGCAAGCGGCAGAGCCAGGATTCAATCCTAGGTCTGGTCTGTTTACAGAGCCAGAGCTGCGTCGCAGCCTGCTTTTCTGTTACTCCTAATTTCCTTTATTTCCAAAGAACAAAATGACTTTGTGAAATCAGATGACCCGAGCACATAAAGTTTCTTTAAAGAACAGTATAGTTAAAAGTTTTGGTCTTGGAGCAGGATGCAAGAAAATAAAAAGCTGGAGTTTAGATGGAGCAAGAAAAGAAAAACATGCTGAGGAAAGTCCCAGCGATGGGACCGAGACGTGTGCGTGCATGCTTGCGCAATGGGTGAACTTTAGGATTCCTTCCAATCGCAGAATCTAGGATCCTAAAAAGTCAAGTCTATCCAGAGCTGAAAGCTCCAGTGAAAACGTGAGTGATGAGATCGGATCAGATTTTGAATGCTACTTTAAAAGTCTCCTTGTGATTTTAAAGACACTGGGGGATAGGGGAGGAGGGGGGAAGGTCAAGGGGAAAAAATGGAGACTTATTTAACACTCTTTGTAATACTTTAAACAATAAAACAAAATTAAAAAAAAAGGGAAAAAAATAAAAGTCTCCTTGTGATTTTAATTGGAAGTGGAGAGCCCTTAATTCCTTCAGAAGGTGTGGTAGACTGCTGCTTTGCCCCAATGAACTATACCTCCACTCTGATTTAAACTTCGCTATTTAATCAACCAGCTTTGGCCAATTTAACATTAGCACACATAATGCAAGTGGAAGCTCGATAAGCATTTGCACATTTGGGTTTATTCTCTTGAAAGCCTCTTTTTTCCTTTCTTTTTAAAAAAAATTTTATTGTTGAAAGTAATTACATATATTCCCTTTTATCCTCCATTAACCCCCTCCAGCCCCCTTCCCCCTTGTGCAACCCCCCCCCCCCCATCCCAGGCTTTCACCATCAAACTGTCTATGGATTATGCATATATACATACAAGGTCTTTGGTTGATTACATCCCTCCAACCCACCCTCCCCCATCTTCTTTCCAAGATTCCCCATGGAAGCCTCTTTCTTGGAATCCAGCTGCCAACAGTGAAGCCCAAGCAGCCTCAGAGAAAGGTCCACAGAGGAGAAACGGATGACAGCCCCAGCTGTGCTCCCCGATGGCATCCACTAACCCTTGACAGACACATACAACTGAGGCCTGCTGCTCCAGCCATTCTAGTGTCCTGGTCATCATATCTGAAGCAGAAGAGTCACCTAGTCCACTCTTAGATAGTGAGAAATAATAAATGGTTATTTTAAGTTACTAAATTTTGGGTGCTTTGTGATGCAATAATAGATCACTGAAATGATGAAAAGTGGTCTTCCTGCTCCACTCCCCTGCCCCCCACTTCCCTCCTTTTGGCTCTGTGGTCCATAGATGATGCAAAGATAGAAGGAAGCCTCATGTCCCTTATCCCGAAGGACCATGATGATTTTTGTATCTGTGGCTCTACCCTACATGTTTCAGAGCTTCAGACTTTTGTTTCTAGCTGGTTGTCAATATTTCCAAAGCAGAATTCCTTTACTTTCACTTCAAGATCCCCTCCTTCCCTCTTTATCCATTTTGGTTATTGATACTGCCTTGCACCCAGTTAGCCAAGTTAGAAATATCAGTTTCATTTAGACTCTCCCTTCACTCTCACTCCTCATGTGCATTTACCATAATGTTGCTACCAGCCTGGCAATGGCTGCATTGGAAAGGTGATCGTCTAAAGGTCAGAAGATCTACTACAACAACTCTATTAGAGACTGCTAGGCAGCTGCAACATGGACCTGTTTTAGAAAAGAGAAGGAAAGTAGCTGGGCCTCTAGCCAAGGTGGAAAAAAATCTCTCTTCTGGTAGTTTTACCTCCATAGTGAATGGGTATAGGTTTCGGTCCCCTGTCCCCACCTCCAGTCTTAGCTGGATGAGATCTATTACAGTCAGGGTAGGGAAAAGAAGGAGGCTGCATCCCCTTACATATGAGAAGACTTATTCAGGCACCCTTCTTTGTGCAAAACCTGAAACAACTGCACACATTTCCCAAAAAGTGTTTTAAGAAGTTCAAAACATTCTAATATAATAAAAGAGTAATATGCAAATTGACCGTTACATGAGACACCTAAGCCACGCCCACCAGCCAAGCCACGCCTCCCAGCCAACCAGAATGGCTGTATGCAAATTAGCCCAGCCAAGATGGAGGCCGGCAGCCATGGAGCTAGAGCAAACCGGAGGCTTCTGTTGCAACTGCCTGCCTAGGCTGGCTGAGCCTCTGCTCACAGCCATGCCCACCAGCCAAGCCATGCTTCCCAGCCAATCAGAGCGGCTGTATGCAAATTAACCCAGCCAAGATGGAAGCTGGCAGGGTGGCTCTGCACTGGGAGCCTCCGCGGCCGGCATAGCTGTGCCAGGTGTGTCATCTCAGTGTGGGGGGGTCCGGCCTGGAGCCTCCTTGGGGCATCCAGGAGCGCCCGTCCCGGGTCCGCTGCCTGGCTCCACCCCCCAGAGGCCTCCTCAGGGTGTCCAGGAATGCCTGTCCTGGGTCTGCTGCCTGGCTCTGCCCCGGGGACCTCCTCGGGGGTGTGCAGGAGCACCTGTCCAGGGTCCGCTACCTTCATCCGCCCCCCAGGGTGTGCGGGAATCCAAAGCCAGTCCGCTGCCTGGCTCCACCCTGTGTGTGTTTGCTGAGCAGCAGGGACCCACCGAGGAATCCTGCACCAGCGTCTGCCCCTGGCTCACCATCCAGCTCTGTGCCAGGTGTGTCCCCTCAGCGGTGGAAGCCCACCAGGCGTGTGCAATCGTGGGCCCTCTGGTGGGAAACGTCCAGGCCTGCACTCACCAGCCTTCCCACCCCCCAGTGCACGAACCCTGAAGGGGCTGTGGGCAGCCTGAAAATGGCCCTCAGCCCCTCACCCAGGCTGGCCAGGCATGCCAGCAGGTGGACATCCCCCTTACCCCCCGAGATGTCCCAGACAGGCCGGGCTGAGGGACCCCCACCCCCGAAGGCACAAATTTTTGTGCACCGGGCCCCTAGTATTTAATAAACATGGAGTAGAATCAAATGTGCCACATTTAGAATATGTTATATTACAATCACTTTTTAAGCCAGACAATCTGGTTGCATTGCCTTCTTCTTGATGTACAGCAAGCATGTCAAACCCAAAGGCTAACAGGGGCCAAATAAATAAGGTTTAAGTTTATGTGGACTGCAAAAATATCAAAAGCTTCAAATTTCCTTTAGTTGATCTCAACCAAAGGACTTGTATGCATGCATATAAGCCAAACCAATGGACACAGACAATGAGGACACATTTGTAATACCTTAACCAATAAAGAAATTAAAGATTTAAAAAAGAAGCTTCAAATTTCATAGAAATGTAGGTTTATTTCGATAGAGACATGTTGTTTACAAAAGGGCTGAAATAAATGAGTAATCGTTAACATAAAATAATAGAACATTGTAATAAAAATTAATATTTTTTCTTGAACATTAACGTCTCAGACACTGAATAACTGCATAAATTAATAAGTGCAACGCAAATAAGCCTATTTTTCTTGTTCTCCAAAAGCAAAATATTTCCTGTTGCGCACACTAAACAAGTCAGTACAACACTAGTGACGCAGCATCGGCTGCTAAGATATTCGCTGCTAGTATTAGTGGAGAGAAACGGTGCGTCTGGGCATAAGGCACATAAGGCGCGTAAGGGAAATGAATGCAACATGATTATAGTAATTAGTCATTAGCAAACATTGTAGTTTGTTATTAATAATTATGTATAGCAGATATTGTAAGAATTAAGTTATGAAATTTTTATAAAAACGTTTCTTACGTACCGTTATATTAGCTGGGCCGCAAAAATATTCGTTGTGGGTTGCATGCGGCCCGTGGGCCGCAAGTTTGACACGCTTGGTGGACAATAATGCCACAGATGTTAGAAACCACATATCCTTTTTGGTTTTTCCTTTTCCATTTTCCCAAAGACAACCTTGCTTTCCTATTTAGCATGAGAAAAGGAGTCAAGAGCTGCTGTTAGTCTATGTGGTGTCTCAGTGCGTGTTTATAAGGTAACCTCTTTGGGCAGCAGCAGCCCTGGGGGCAGATGACACCTTTCTTTGGGGGTGGATGCACTTCTATCTCAAAACGTACAGCCTGGTTGAGAGAGTGCAGGCTGCATGCTAATCACTGCTTGCCTCCTTAGCCAGGGGCCTTTGCACTGTGGAGAAAGAGTTTATCTGTTCTTGTATCTTGCCTGGGACTCAGGAACAGCGCTGCCATCAGCAAGGCGTGTGACTTCATGCCTCTGCCTTTGGGTTGCCACTGTGAAGATAGAACACTGCATTCGGGGCCAGGACACTTGGTTGGAGCATTACCTCCTCCAACATGACCTTGAGCAAGTCTTTGATCTCGAAGGCCCTAGTATTTTGTTTTGGAAAATAAAGGTGGATAAATTAGAGAATCTCCAAGAATCTCCTTCTGGATTAAAAAAGTTTGGGCACTAATATGCTGCAGAAAGTCAGGCATGCATTCAGAATCTTCAAGTTTCATTACAGTGCTTGCTTTTAATAGTCTGTTGCAGTCTTCCCTTATTGCAACCCAGTCAATTAGTCAATTTCTCTGTGTTTTAGTCTTGCTCTATTTGTCAAGTGGAGATAATAAGGGATGCCTCAGAGGGATTCGCAGAGGATAAACTAATTAATGGTCATAAAGTCCTAGTGGCCGTGAGCCTGCTAAGTGGTTATGATTCTAAACAGATCTTTACATTTCCTTGGCTGCTCACTGCCTGAGCATCAGCACCATTTATAACATGATGTTCTTTTTTAATCAAAATAGACTCTGAGGCATTGGGAGGAAGCATGTCAGGAGCAAAGGATAGCATACTGGCTGGGAGGGGCTTGGAGGAGGGTCAGAGGTAGGAGTTGAGGGAGAAAGGAATCTGTGAATGGAAGGAATTGCCCTTGTAGTTGAAATGTTTGGAACCCTAGTTCCCGAGAAGTTTCTCTCATTGGTAGGGTTAGGTAGTGGCAAAAAGGATGCTATCGTGATTGGTAGATGCACATTCTGGCTCTGTATGTGCTATTGGTATTCCTGATTTTGGGTTCCACAATCTTCTTATTTCCTTAGGAAGGCAAGGAAGCAGCCATAAGGAGGGCAGGGCAAAATCCATTTCCTTAGGAGTTAGTCTTTTAAAAATATATATATATATTTTTATTAATTTCAGAGAGGAAGGGAGAGGGAGAAAGGTAGAAACATCAATGATGCGGGAGAATCATTGATTGGCTGCCTCCTGTTTGTGCCCCACTGGGGATTGAGCCTGTAACCAGGGCATGTGCCCTGACTGGGAATGGAACTGTGACCTCTTGGTTCATAGGTTGATGCTCAACAACTGAGCCGTGCTTGCCAGGCAAGTATTGTGTTTTTTTTTATCTAAGTTATGTTCTGGACAGTCTGACATTTCAGAAACTAGAAAACAAAACAAAAATAAATAAAACTAAGAACTATATTTCAGAATAGAACATAAACATGAGCTATTGTCTACATCTAGATTTAAATTTGTCATTGAAGCCTTTTCATGGCTTTTCAGTTGAAATTAATTTCTTCTTTCATTTTCATATCGCTTCATAGACTGCCATGTATTAGAGGTTTTTTATGTACCTACCATGATTAATTGTGAGTTTCTTCAGAGCAGACAACATTTTATTAATCTACAAGCTCCTCATAATGTCTAGCATACCTCGTTCAACATAGAAAGTTTTCAACAACTACTTATTAAGCTGAATTGTGTTATGCTATATGAAGAAAGAATATGAAAGAATTGAATAATTGCATTTCAGAATTCTTGATCTTTTTGGATTTTTCACCCAGATAAAGAGTTTTTTCTTTCTTTTTTTAAATGTTTTCCATTTTATTTCATTAGAAAAATTCAGTTAAACCACATGGTGGCTATAATGCCCATGTCCTGAGCAGGCTTTATCCCTCTGTCCCCTTCAGACCAATACAAACACACTAAGTTGGAAGGCTTAAAAAATATAAAACAGTGATACTTGGACACAGAACACTCTATCTCCCCCTCCCTACATCTAACTCATACCTCTTTTACTGTTACCCCCACACAGAGAAGCTCACACGAAAGAGAAGCTAAACACTACAGAAACTGACCATGTGACACCCAAGTCTAAAGGGACCCTTCACAGATGTTTAGGAAGTAGGGCTGAAAACACCGTCATCTCCCAAAAGCTGAAGTCACAGCACAAGCCCTCATCTAAAAGGTCAGAGCCACGCTGCCAAGGACAACAAAGCACACAGCAGACTCTGGGAGAAGAGTGAAATCACTCTATTCCACCACCATAGGCAACCCACTCATACCTGCCTATTAAACAGACTTTTTCCAGGGTAGGAGCCTCCAGATGGAGGGGCCCTTCCATGGCCTAGTAGCAGTTCTCTGCTAACACCAATGCGGAGCTTGCCTACCCAGGAACTGGGACACCAGGCTGGACAGGTTTAGGCCAAGTGTTCCAAGGTTATAGCTGGTGGAGGGAGGTCTTATCACACCCCTCTGGATGGATGTTCTGGAAGGCTCCTGGGGATTCTGTGATGGCTCGTTGACCTCTGGTGGTCCAGGAGCTCCCAGGTGGTGGGTTCTCCTGTAAGACCCCCAGTGAGTCCATCAGTCTAACAAAGATGGAAAGCAGGGTCAGCGCCACACCTAGGAGATAGAGGTTCAATATACTATGCTTCATAGCTGAAGGGATCCTACTCCTTTGCAGAGCAGTAGAGCTGCCTTCTGCTTCTGGAAGGCTTCTGGGTCCTGCAGGAGGAAGGGCCGGGAGCGGCCGGCTCACTGTAACAGCAGGTCATGCTGGAGTTGGAAGGAAAGTCGGCCCCTGGGAGCGTGAGAGGCGACTCAGACCACCCTCAGGAGACAAGTGTGCCTTCAGCAGCAAGTCACCAAGAGTTTTTTCTTTTCTTTTTAAAATATATTTTATTGATTTTTTACAGAGAGGAAGGGAAGGAGATAGAGAGTTAGAAACATCAATGAGAGAGAAACATTGATCAGCTGCCTCCTGCACACCTCCTACAAGGTATGTGCCCACAACCAAGGTACATGCCCTTGACCGGAATCGAATCTGGGACCTTTCAGCCTGCAGGCCGATGCTCTATCCACTGAGCCAAACTGGTTAGAGCAAGAGTTTTTTTCTTGTTATAATATTCTGTGAGGTTAGAATTCCCTTTTGATGTTATAACACAGGAACTAGCTTGTTTGGTAACCTAATCATATCACCTGGGAAATCACAGGGCAGTGATATAAGAGAAAAAATGAAATGAAATGAATTTTGGGAGTAGAAGGGGTAGATCTAGAATAGGAGTAGATGGGTAACCTGGCAGAAGTAGCAAAGGAAAATTTCACTCACTTTATGAGTTGGCCTTTGGGCAGATTTGATTTTAGTTATATAACGTCTCATGCAGACAGATCCTCTTGGTGAGTCCCTAGATATGGAGTGACTTAAGTCCCTGGTTGCCCTATGTCACCAAGAACATTAAATGAGGTAAACACTGATCCTGCCTTATGATTTGATTGAACTTTGTATAGTGATATATATTGTCAGCAGATCCTTCTGCTATAATTCTGACCATACAATTTGCTAAGAAATATTTACCTTTGCACTCAATGTATCTACAAAGCAGAGCTATAAGGTTATATTTCCATGTTCTCTGTGAGCAAAAGGAAAGTTTACTGACTGCTAAGTCATATATTCTCACCTTATATGGGAAAATATATAGATTCAAAGAATTAAAGTGTTTTAGATTTGCTTTTGCTTCAAGAAGTTATCTGATTCCTTTTCTCATTTCACAAATGGGAAGACTGAAGCCCAGAGAGCTTTAATTATAATGCTTATTGCAACTAGATGGGGATTAGAACCCAGGATTCCGACTGAATCCTGTGATAATATTGTCCGGTTTGAATTCATTGAAGTGATCAATTTTGTTTGGACTTATATTTTGCTTCATTCAGTGTATCACCTACAATTCAATGATTGCCTTCTGTGTGGGCTCATCACCAGGATTTGCCAGCCCATGGTACTGGAGTCTTTACAGTAAGGATGTCAGGTTCCTCCTAGCTCAGAAGCCATATGACCTATTCTAGAGGGCTTACCTTGGTATATTTAGAAGCTAACAAAGGATTTCTTAGAATAATTGAGGACATAATATGTAATGCAAACCATTTATTGTTACTATTGTACCAGAAAGGAATGCTTTATGCTGTAAGTATGCTGACTAACTGGCTTAAGCAATAAAGATGTTTAATGATCTCACATACAAGTGGGTGAACAGAGGTTCAACAATATCTTCAAAGTCCAAGACTCTGACTTTCTGCGTCACCATCATTAGGGTATTGGGATGCAGACTCATTGTCTCAAGATTGTTGCATTGTTTCCTGGCGTCACATTTGTATTCTAGATATGAACATGGGTCAGTATTGGTGATTTTATTTCCTCTTTAGGGGGAGGTGAATTAGTGCTTTTTAGAAGCCTGTTCACCCCTGACCTATAGACTTCCTACTTCTTATTGGTCAGAACTCAGTCATACATTCACTCTTGTCTGGAATGGAACTTGGAAAGAGTTAATATAGTTTTTTTTAAAACCTTTATAGCAGATGCGGGCAAAGAGGTGTTGAGTTAGCCAAGCTTCAATATAACATAGCCCCAGAGTAACTCCATATGACAACTGTAAGTAATATTCTATAGCAACTCCTAACTCTGCTTCATTGTCTGGTTCATCTTCCTCGTTAAAGAAGTCAGGTGGTGGGCTTCTTTGCCTGGTTAGATTCAAGAAAATTTACTGAGTGTGCCAGATGTGCCCCCTGAGGAAATGCAACATTAAAGCGTCAGTAGGGCCCTGTCTGGTTTGGCTCAGTGGATAGAGTGGCGGCCTGTGGACTCAAGGGTCCCAGGTTCGATTCCAGTCAAGGGCATGTACGTTCTTGGTTGCGGGCACATCCCCAGTAGGGAGTGTGCAAGAGGCAGCTGATCGATGTTTCTCTCTGATCGATGTTTCTAACTCTCTATCCCTCTCCCTTCCTCTCTGTAAAAAAATCAATAAAATATATTAAAAAAAAAAAAAGCATCAGTAGGCAGGCTGGGATCAAGATGTGAGTAAAAATGGGTCATCCAAAGGAGAGAAAGTATATCAAAGTGGTTAATGTTATAGACTCTGGAGCCTAATTGTTTTGGGTTTAATTTATGTCTCTGTTGCTTCCTGACTGCTTCTCCAAGTTACTTTACCTCTCTAAGCCTCAGTTTCCTCATGATCTTAATGAGGATAATAATAATAATATTAATTGGTTTGTTGTGAGGAGCTACATTTCTCAGTCTCTGAGCATAGTCTCAGGTTCATAGTGGGTGTTCAATATTATTGTCATTGTCATCCTCAACAAAACAGGAAGGATTTGAAGTATAGGCATTATGAATTGTTCTATAGAATGAAGAACTCTCAGAGCCTGAGTTATTAGAGGAGGTTAAGTGGAAAAGCAAGAGAATGAAATCAGGCAGTATCTTATGTTCCCTTAGTGAGAATGGGCTGTCTCCATTAATAGGATTCCCTATTGCAAGATAGTTTGAATGATTCATACATGGGAGTGCACTCTTTATATTGCAGCTTAAACATATCTTTTGGAAGGTGGTATACTCTATAGGATTCAAGAGTATAGAAGTGGGATGGTAGAGGGGAGAAATGATGGCAATAAAACACCAAGGAAAGAGAGGAGGGTGAGAGTCTTCTGGTCATAGACCTTCTGCCAAGAGTGCCATAGGCTGATTGGACCCATTCACCATAGAAGACATAGAGCATTAGCTTTTCCCTTTGATCTTCTCTGCCCTGCTATTATTGTGTGTGTGTGTGTGTGTGTGTGTGTGTTATTAGTTACTGGAGATGCCCATGAGCAGTGCTCACTTATGTAACAGTAACCCTAGGTAAGGTGGACTTCTTTTTGGGCTTATTGAATTGCAGCTTGGTTCACGGACTTGTGTGATGTGTCCAAATCTATCACTGGCTAAGGTGTAAAGTGGTGTGTAGATGCAAGACAAAGTTTAGGTGGTTTCCAGCCACCTTTCAGGCTGAACAATATCTTACTACCAAATAGATGACTGTTCTTCTGTATCAACAGCTATGACTAGGCAGTACATGGCTTCCTCACCTCCCAGAAAAGAGCTGATTTAGATGATAGTATTAAACGCACGTGCTAGACACTTATCCACGTTAACTAACCCAATCCACAAAACAACCCTATGAAGTAGGTATAACGATTACCCTGCTTTTCACAGATGAGAAAACTGAGGTCAAGTACCTTACAGAGGTCACAAAGGGGTCTATTGTTTGGAAATGTGGCCAGGTGTAAACCTGCATGCCTAGCCTTATGCTATGACCCATTCCTTTAGAAAGGCTACCAAACTAGTCTGTGATTGCTCCTATAGATTGTCTTATTCTAACTTTTGTATGAGGAAGTGGAGTTTAAGGAAGCATTGATCCAAACCCTTTGTACTGTGATAGAGATAATAAAAAAGAGCCTGGGTCTTGGCTTTTCTTTTCTTTTTAAAAAAATATATTTTAATGATTTTTTACAGAGAGGAAGGGAGAGGGATAGAGAGTTAGAAACATCGATGAGAGAGAAACATTGAACAGCCACCTCCTGCACACCCCCTACTGGGGATGTGCCTGCAACCAAAGCACACGCCCTTGACTGGAATCAAACCTGGGACCCTTCAGTCCACAGGCTGATGCTCTAGCCACTGAGCCAAACCGATTAGGGCGCTAGGCTTTTCTTGACACATGTTAGCAGATGACCTGTGCAAAGCTCTTCTTTGCCCTCAAAGTACACATGCACCAAGATGACTGGCAAGTGGGTAGATTTTCCCTATACTTTTTATGGTGGCAGATTGTAGGAGTTCAGCTTTAATGGAGAAATTTGAAGTGAGGGGAGGTTGTTGAGGAAATGTTTAGGAAGATTGAGTTGGATTTTGTGAAGGATGAATAGAAGATGATTTGGCAGGGAAAAGATATGGAAGCAAAAAAAAAAAAATACAAGGCTTAATCATCAACAATTCACTTTGACTGGAATATAAGGCATTTGAAGGGGAATATTTAGAAGTAAGATGGGAGATAAATAGTGGGTAATTTAAAACACCAAACCAAGGAATGTAAATTCTACTCTGTAGGCAACGGGGAACCTATTAAATAAAGTCTAAGTAGAAATTGGGGCCCTGGAGGAAGAACATCTTTTATTTCACTTTCGCCTCCATAAACTCAACCTGGGCTGTTAGAGCCTGACTCTAACTCCAGATTGAAGACTGTGGCAGAGTGATTTCAACCCTCATTATTGTCTTCCTGACCATAACCAGGCATCTCAAAGTAGGACTGAAGCAAGTACTGTTAGACAGAAGGTAAATGGGTGGGACTTGAATTTATGTTTTCTGACTCTCAGAGCAGTTAGTTCACTTAACAAATGTTCTGAGTATTTTTTAGGTATGGTAGATATAACCATTAATGAACATGGTCAAGGGAAAACGATCACCTTCAAACTTAACCCATTGCTTATCTTAGTGGATCAATCTTTATATTCTTGCATCTGACCTCTTTATATTGCTCCTGTGGAGTACCAAGGTCTGAGCTACCATTATCTCTTGCCCATCACCTTTCATAGCCTCTTCACTGGGTTCATGGCTTTTATTCTTGATACTCTATACACACATGGCAGCCAGAGTGATGGCATGAAAACCAAAGTTAAGTGTCACCATTCACCTTCATTAAACCCTTCAGTAGTTCCCATGATGATTAAATTAAAATCGAAACACCTCTTCAAAACCCCATATGATCTTATTGCTGCCAAGACCTTTGATCTATCTCCCACCTCCCTTGGTCTTGCTCAGTATATGCTCCATCCTCACTGGCCTCTTGCTGATTCTTGAACAGTTGTAGTGTATTCCTGCCTCAGTACCTTTGATCTTACTGTTACCTCTGCTTGGAATTTTCTTCTTTCAGATTCTGTCATAGCTGCACAATACCACTTCCCCAGTGGCATTCAAATCTCTATTCAAATGTCAACTCCTTAGAGAGCCATTCTTTGACTAGTTACCTAGCTATCCTCATGGCATTCAGCACTACCTGAAATTATACTTTGAATTGTTTGTCTATTTGTTTATTGTGTGTATTACTCATTAGAATGTAAGCTCTGAGAAGAGAGGACTTCGTTTACTTGTTCACTGTGGTATCCTCAGACCTAGAACAGATCTGGCCCATGAGTACACATTAAGTATTATTGAATGAATGATTATTATTGGGACATCTGTCACAGCCTTTATCCTTCAAAAAAGAGAATATCTGTCTATATATATTTTTCTTACTTAACACAGCTTTAAATTTGCCCCTCTTGACATTTACAACTTCTGAATAAGCAATATCATTTAATCATCTTAATGGCAGTCTACAAGTAGTAGAGTATATTTCTGATTTTAATTCTTTTGGCTTCTGTGAATAGTTTGTCTCTGGTTGTTAGTAATTAAAACAAACAAGCAGAAAGACTCATATTATTCTATCTCAATGCCAAATTGGATATTGCTCAATTCAAAATTAAATGTACACACACCCATAAAACTAGCCAAACTGGCTATTACAATTACATAAAGTTCCTTGTGTTCATTAGCAGTGTTGCTTTTCATGGGTTTATCCTGTTTGGCATATACATCAAAGTAACAGTCATAAAGACGTCTACAAAAATTTGGAGCATGTAGATATGGAAAAAAAATTTAAAGATTTTTGTTTGTTTGTTCCAGCTAAATTGCAACAAAAGCATAACCCTGTTATTTTCATGCTAAGCTTAAGGCGCAGAATAGAGAAATTCAGTGTTTTGTCAAAACTTGGTACTTCAAGCTCAACTGTCAGAATCACTTAAAAATGACAGATATGATTCAGCTTTGTATTCTGCATCTTGGGAATTAGTGTCAGAATACCAGCCCTGATCTCTTTCGTGAATGATTCATTTGGTAACATGCTTAGCAATTCTGAGAGGCAGCGATGCTGGCCACTAATATTAGATTTTTAGAAGCTGCCTAGGTTTAATGGGATTGGAAATGTGTTCATTTGTACTTGGGGGAGAAAGGATCTTGAATATGCTGTTCTGATTTTTAATGTTTTTATTTGAACAGGAGAATGAGCTTCTTTCCACAGTTTTTCATTTTCCTATGGCAGTATATATGCATGAGAAAAACAAAACTCTAATAGTTCAGGGGAATTAAGAACACAAAAGAGTGACAAAATGTTTTATAAAGGAAACCTTGTAGATTAAGTTCATGGAGGTTTGATGAATATATTGAGTAAATTCATTGTTTGATTCAAAGTCATGGGTCATACTTTTTGAATATAAGAAATTCAGAAAAATTGGGGCAAATGGTTAGGTTGAAATTATTGCCACATGGTTATTTAATTTTCATGTCTGTGTCTAGGGAAGACTGTGAGCTCCTTGGAGTTAGAACCATATTCAGCTTTATTCCTATTGTCTGGCATGGCAAGTTGTATACTTGACAGCAATGATTGGCTAACATTACTGAGCTTATCACATTGAGATAGTATATTAATCACTTTGCATACATTGCCTTGAATTTCCACAACAATATATTCTGTCCATATTTTGTGAAGAAACTGAGGTTTAGAGATGTTCATAATTCGCTCAGTCACATGGCTACTGAAATGTTGGACCTGGGATTTGAAACCATTTCTATTGTTTGTCCTAACTCCATGTTGTTAATTATAATGCTACTAGAGGTCCGGTGCACAAAAATCTGTGCACTTGGGGGGGTCCCTCAGCCCAGCCTGTGCCCTCTCGCAGTCTGGGACCCCTCAGGGGGTGTCCACCTGCTGGTGTGCCTGGTCAGCCTGGGTGAGGGTCTGATGGCTGTTTGCAGGCTGGCCCAGCCCCCCAGTGGGGACCCTCACCTCATGGGGGTGTGGCCAGTCTGGGTGAGGGGCTGAGGGCCATTTTCAGGCTTCCCACAGCTCCCATTGACCCAAGGTCCCAGCGAGGCTGGCTGGAATAAGGTTTCTGGGGTTTATTTATCTTCTATAATTGAAACTTTGTTGCCTTGAGTGGCTTAGGCAGGCAGTTTCCTCCATCGCTGGTGCAACAGAAGCCTCCTGTTTGCTCTAGCTCTGTGGCTGCTGGCCGCCATCTTGGCTGGGTTAGTTTGCATACAGCTTCTCTGATTGGTTGGTGGGCATGGCTTGGCTGGTGGGCATGGCTTAGGTGTAATGGAGTGAGGGTCAATTTGCATATTACTCTTTTATTAGATTAGATGTGTTTGTTGCTTGAATGAGTGAGAGAGTAGCTAACCAAGGACCCCTCTCTTCAACCTGGCCCTCATGACTCAGTCAAGAGTTAAAATGTGATAAACAGAACTGGACAATGGTAATGTTCTAGACCTAACCATGGTTTCACCAACCAGTGTGAGAAGAGAGACTGTCAGTGTGAATAAGAAGAGATGGAAGGGGTTATCTGTGTCATTGCTTAGCTCCAAATATGGGTAAGACAGCGGACTTAGGAAATAGGGAGAGAAAAGAAATGCCATAAAAGAGAAACCTAAGCAAAAGGAATAGTAGGAATTTTTAAAGAGAAGGTAGCTTTTCATTCCTGGGAGTTTCTAAAGTGATGCTTTTAACCCCTCATCTTATTTAGATTCTCACTGGTATGCATGGAGCAGGCAAACAAAAAAGCAAAAGGAAAGGTTTGAGCATGTCTCTGCACACTGAGCCCCCCCCCCCCCAACACCCTCCCCCTGAATAATATGTGCTTTGGAAGCAAATGGGTGGAAAGTTTTGCCCACTTTGGCTTCCTTTGCTTTTGTACGTGGGTGTAGGTTTTTTGTGCCCAACTCTACCATGGGGAGTTCAGGTTGCTTTAGCTCCTATGGAGTCCCAACAGGGTGAGACCTGTGCCTGCGGTTGCAGGTCTATCTCAGGAAAACTTGCCATACTGGATATGGAAAGTGTTAAAGCAAAGTGGGAGGCCACACTGTCTTATTTTCATGCCGATACTGAGGTTACTTTCCTCCGGTTCAGCCAGACCAGGCATGGATGGAGTGAGTGGGATCAAGAGGAAACCATTTGCATGTAATCTTCACCCGGCTGTTCTGGAGATATTAGCTAAGGGAGCCATCTTCATAGACAACGGACATTAAAAAGGAATCCAAAAAACAAAGGACAAGAAACCTCAAGTTTTTCCAGCCTTTGTTATTTCTCCTCCCTCTGGACTACAATCCCGATGGTTCTCAAGTGTTTTAAACAGACTCTTTTCAGATTTCCTTCTTTGGTCCTTGATTCTCTGTCAGGATTCTCCTCTGGCTTCTATTTGGCCATTGGACTTTGAAGAATCAATTTAAACCTCAGCATAGTGTGCTGCAGAGCTGCTGTAGGAAAAGGTAACTCACTGTTATAAAGCCAGCATCAGCAGCCATTGATGGATGTGACTGCATAAGAATTAATGATGGTAAACATCAGTGTTACGAGATTTGATTTGGATAAACATTATAAAGCTTGTCTGCCTCATCAGAATTTAACTGATCATTTTCATTTTTGCTTTCTTTTCTTTGTTCTGCACAAAAAACCAGGTACCAATGTGAAAGTCTTCCTACTTCCTTGTCTGGGACAGGCAGGAACTCGGTGAGACCTGACATTTTTTGTGGTACTTTGATAACTTCTACTTCAGGTGAAACAGATGCACACAAAGGCAAAACCAAACGAGATGCCCGAAGATTCTGGTGAGAAGCAGCAGCACTTTGGAGTTCAGGTCTTTTCTGGATCTTGCTTTACTTTTTCCTAGCAGGTAGCAGTGGATCTGTGAGAGGGTTTTGCTTTTGACAGCTCCTACCCAAAGGATAGACAGCCTTATCTACCATCTGTCCCCTCCTTCAACCCTCAGATCTTTCTGAATCCCTTTTAGATTTCCTTGAAATGTGCTCGGGACAAAAATGATTCACGTCAAATGCATAGCTAATATGCACCTTTCTCAAGGAGGATGATATGGTCATTGTTTCCGATCTTCCAATCTTCCAATGTGACTTTCTTTTTCTGCGACAGAACCCAATTTCTCGTATCTGTTCGTGTTTACTGGTTGACAGTCTGCTGTCCTATACTCTGCTGGGTGTTGTGTGCTCCTGCTTGTGTGAACCATAAGCAGGCAGAGCAAATGAGACTTTTGGAAAAAAGGAAATTGTTTGGTAGGAGCTTTTATTCTTTGTTTGATAACTAGAGTGAATACTTTTTTTAAAAAAATATGCTTTTATTGATTTCAGAAAGGAAGGGAGAGAGAGAGAGAGATAGAAACATCATTGATGAGAGAGAATCATTGATTGGCTGCCTCCTGCACGCCCCCATTGGGGACCAAGCATGAAACCCAGGTACGAGCCCTTGACTGGAATAGAACTTGGGACCCTTCAGTCCTTAGGCCCACGCTCTATCCACTGAGCCAAACCAGCTAGGCCTGGAGTGAATACTTTTTTAAAGACTATTTTCCCCGTTGAGACAATCAGAACACTTCCATTCATTTTATAGTTTCTTGTTAGGTACTTATTTTATTAAAAAAGAAAGAAAGAAAATTCCAGGAATCCATCTGTGGTTACATTTCACGAGAACGAAATTCACTAAAAAATATGGCTAAACACTCTTCGTTCACATTTTCTCCACCTTTGGACTGATACCAGTCATAAAACTCCATCTTGTATAGACAATCTGTTTAAATAAGTTACTAAGAAACCAAACAGGTGTAAAGGTCATTTTTAGTGTGAGTGGGCTTTCTTTTTGCAAAACTCACTTCGAGATGTGTTTTATAGTCAATATTTTAAACTGTAAACCACATTATGTGATTGTGGAACCGCACCCACGAGAGTCAATTTCCCTGTTTCAGAATTCTTGTGCGATTCAGTGCATAATTCATGTTCACTCACCATGTTCTCACTTTGTTCTGCCCTCAGTTTCTGAACAGGTTGCTCCACGGCATTTTAAACATGTCATCTCTCCCAAGGTGTATTTTAAGAAATGTATGGGCAATGAAAAGGAAGCCAAATGTGTCCTTAGGATGAGAGACAGAGGATATTGTTAACAAACTGAAAGCGTTCTATTTCTGGAGAGCCAGAGGGAAAATGGATCAAATGATGGTAAGGGCTTATAAGTTTGAGGGCAAAAGCAGTGCATTTAAAGTAAAGAGACTATTTGCTGAGCACCTGTTAGATACCAGGCATTTTGTTAAGCACTTAACATACATTATCTCATTCAATCCTTGATAAGCTTCCGGGAATATCAAGAACATGGGTTAAAAAAGGTGAACGACTTGCTCAAGTTCTCATAGCAAGGAAGTAGTTGATATACAATTCCAGCCTACTGTGGTTTACCTCCAACACTGTAGCCTGTGTCCCAAGGCTACCTCTGTGACGGAGCCCTCTCTGTGGTGGTCTCCCAGATCCCTGCTCCCCTGAGCCTTAATGTTTCAAGGGCAAAAGAGTAGAAGTGTCCTTTTTGGATTTGGCCTTTTTTTTTTTTTTTTTTTTTCAGTGATAGGATAATGAATGAATGGCTGTTAATAATGCTGAAAATTTGGGTACTCTTGGTTGACTTAGTCAGACTGAAGAGCTTCTTTGCTCATCTAGGTAGAAAGGAAATAATGTGTGACATACAGACTTATCTTGCTTTTCTCTCAGTGTGAGCAACGGTGAGTCATTACTTTTGATAAAGTCAGAGCAGAATTTTTTTTCTGTGCAAACAAAAGAAAAACGTATTGTGTTTTTTCCCCCACAACCCACTCCTCCTTCCTTAAATGAATCTGTTAAATCGCCTTTGTTAAAATTGTATTTTAAATTAAGCTTTTAAAACTCCTTTTCCTTCCAGCCTAGTAGCAGGAATGTTTCCTTTCTCCTCCAGTCTTGCCTCAGGAAAAAGGATACTTTCAGAACTTGATAGGTGAAGCTACCTTAGCTGACTTTGGAGATTTCTAGACCAATGCTTTTTTTTTTTCCTTTCTCCAAAGATAACACATTTATAGCAGTAATTATTCTGAAATGTAGTATCAATTTTCTCCATTCATTTGTGCTATGTGATTGAACTTTCAGTCAAATAAGATTAAGAAAAAATATTCATATTCTTCTAATTAGGAATTGGACCTCAAGGACCTTATAAGTTAGCTGGAGAGTCACAAAAAACTGTAACACTGTAGTTTCATGCCATGGGGATACTTAATAAGGCAGGGCTAGAGTAGATGCAGGAGTGTGTTTCGGTGGGGATTAGACTGGAGAGGTAGTTTATCACTGCTGCCTGGAGTAGATGAAATTAATGAATAAGTCAGTATTTGAACAAATCTCGAGGAAGCAGGAGTATCTGTTTAGGTGAAAACTACTGGGAAGAAGCGATTGCCTGCAGCAAGTAAACAAGAGAAAAAAATTCAAAGATAGGAATGAATATTAAATATGAAGAAAAGGGTGAAAAATACTGGGAAAAACAAAATATATATATTTGTCATGTAACTACCAGACCAGATTCTTTGCTTCCTCCTGCAGGAGTTTTGTAGAATGAGTCCCAGCAAGACTTCCAGCTGACTACAGCGAGATATGGGAGGAAGATAAACTTCCTTCATTTTTCTCCTACTTCACATATCTTAGTCAATGACAGGCACAAAGCTTTGTTAGTGCTCTTGTTGCTAAGACAACAAAACGGATGACTAACTGGCATATATTGTAAGGACAACAAACTAAAATGAAGACCACCTACAATAGGTTTCTTAATCTCAGCACTGTTGGCATTTTGGTATGGATCGGTTTTTGTTTGAGGGGGATGGAGATCATCCTGTCTATTGTAGAATGTTTAACAGTATCCCTGACTCTCCCCACTAGATGCCAGTAGCACCCCCAACCCACTGGGCCATTTGGGAAAACCCAAAATGCTTCCAGACATTGCCCATTGCCTCAAGGGGGACAAAATAAGCAGCTGAACTCTACTGCTTTACAGGAGATAGAATGACCTAGTAACATGCATGGTTTCTTTATGCCTGGAAACTTGCTGAGCCAGGGTAAAGATTTATGACCTGAGAAAAGGCACCCACAGCAGGTGTGGAGCTTGAGAAAGGCTAGTGTCTCTGCCCTGAAAGGACCTGAGAATTAAGAATATGAATGGTTCATCTTTGAATTCTGTTCCTAGGGTCTCGCACAGTTTCCACAACCTAGCAAATGAATGGTAAATGTTTGTTGAATAAATGGGATGTGTGCTTAGAATTTTGGAGAAGAAATCATAGGGACAAACAGCTATTTACTTGAAGCTGTATCCCCTTACCAGCTTATTGTGTTCTATTTGAGGGTTTCTTGAAAATTGCAGAAGTAACTAAGGATACCAGTGTGATTACATGCAGCAAACATATGAGAAAAGAATAGGACAAATGTCACAAAGCCTGTTTTTCAGGTTTGTTATTAGTGTAAGGTTTGCAAGAGAAGGTGTATTAAGAAGTAGGGTGAGAGTACTGAAATCCTCCAGCCTCTCCTATGTTGGAGATTACTTACAGTTCCCATGGCTTCACGTTATTAGCTTAACATCTCTTGCCTTTGAACTTGACATCTTGTCTCAATCAGAGGTTTATGTATTTTCCTCTCAAGGGAGCAGGTCTAGATACCTGAATCCGCAGCTGTGGATCCTCTGCTTCACTTACTCAAGTGAAAAACTTGGCTAGTGAGGAGTGAAGGGACGTGTGGTGGAGAGTCTAGGTGTGTCAGAGATACATGCGTCTGCCCTTCGTTCAACGAAGTGAAGAGTGAGAACAGCCACCTCACTTTTTCTTCTCTCGGTACTCTCATTCCCTGCCTTTGTTCCCATCTTTCATTTTCGTTTTCATTTTGTATTTAACATACTCCTCATTATGAACAACTAGTCTCAAAATTCCAGAGTCAGGATTCGAGGCGACTTCTCTTTGTAAGATCTTTTTGTGAAAAATTTCAAGTTGGGAATTCTCCAGTGCGTCAGCTTTTCACCGACCTCTCCATGGCATCTTCTGAATTTCAGACTCATTTATTCAAGTATCTAGTTGATAATCACTACTTAGATATCTCACAGACATCTATCTCCCTTCCCTCCCCCCCCCGCAATGTGCTGTGTGCCCTTATCCAGCTCATTGGAAGGTGATTTCATCTTTCCAGTGGCTTAGGTCAAAATCTGTGAAGTCATCCTCAACTCCCCTCTTTATCTCACACCCGGTCATCACAACCTAAATTTTATTGGCTTTACATTCAAAGTAAATCTAAGATCTGAACATTTCTCACCACCTGCATTGTTACCATTCTGGTCTGAACTATCAAAAACTCAACACAGTGGGCAAGATAATATTTAAAAATTATAAGTTAGATCTTGCCACTCCTTTGCTCAAAAAGTTTCAATGTTTTCCTATCTTAAGTGAAATGATTTCTTTACATTGTTTTACAACTCCCCCCCACCCTTTTATCTCTCACACCTATTGGTATGTCCTGCTAGTCTCTCGTCACTCACTCACTAGCTCACCTCCTACTTGCAGTTTCTTAAATCTATGT
The DNA here is from genome assembly GCA_004026665.1 of Murina feae. Taxonomy (NCBI): domain Eukaryota; kingdom Metazoa; phylum Chordata; class Mammalia; order Chiroptera; family Vespertilionidae; genus Murina; species Murina feae. The sequence goes on along the minus strand of PVJC01008836.1, from coordinate 8,653 downwards.
CCCACCAGTTTCCTCAGCCTGGAGTCCCCAGGTATCCATGAGGTTACATTTGGCCCTTTAATCTTTGCTTAAATATCACCTTATAATGAAACCTACTGTGATTAAACTACTTAAAGCTATGATCTGCTTTCCACTCTCCCTTCAACACCTGAACTTCTTATCCTTCAGCTCTTTTTTTTTTTTAAATCACCTATCAACTACTAATATACTATAAAATTATTTATTCACTACATTTATTTTTCATCTCCATGTTAGAATGGAAGCCTCATAAGGTCAAGAGTCTTTGTTTAGCCCAAGTACCTAGATACTCGTAAATATTTGTGGTTGAATAAACACCTTTTTCAAAGCACATGTTGGCTGTTTACACAGTCTTTATTCCTACTCAGTCTCTCTTCCTGCTCATACTGAGAACTCTTTGAAGGAAATAATCAATATAATGCACTATATTGCAGTGGTTAATAGGATTTTTTTCTTTAAAGTGTGCCCCTCAAATTGCATATGCTTCAGGCCCCATAGAACCTGGTCTGCTCCTGTACCAATCTCATAGGGTTAGTATAAACATTAAAAAGCTATTACAGGTACAGAATACCTATCATCAACAAATCAACAAATGACAGGTGTTAGCGAGGATGTGGAGAAAAAGGAACCCTAGTACACTGCTGGTAGGTAGGAATGCAGACTGGTGCAGCCACTGTGAAAAACAGTATTGAGTCTCCTCAAAAAATTAAAAATGGAACTTCTACTTCACCTGGTGATCCCACTTCAAGGAATATGTCCTAAGAAATCAGAAACATTAATGCTCCCTATGTTCATAGAAGCACAATTTATAATAGCTAAGATTTGGAAATAGCCCAAGTGCTCATAAATAGATGAGTGGATAAAAAAACATGGTACATTTACACAATGGAATACTACACAACTGTAAAAATGGAAGAACTCTTATCATTTGCAATAGCCTGGATGGACCTGGAGAGTATTATGCTAAGCAAAATAAGCTAGTCAGATAAAGATAAGTGTCACATTATCTCACTCATATGTGGAATCTAATGAACAAAATAAACTGATGAACAAAATAGATCCAGGGACATGGAAGCATAAAACAGACTGTGGAATCTCAGAGAGAAGGAAGGGGAGTATGAATGGGAAGAGATCAACCAAAGAACTTGTATGCATATATGCATAATCCATGGTCACTGACAATAGGGTGATGAAGGCCTGGGGAGGGGGTGGAGGTGGGCTAGAAGAGGACAATGGGGGAAAAAGAGGGACCTATGTAATACTTTTAAAAATATATTTTATTGATTCAGAGAGGGAGGGAGTGGGAGAGAGATAGAAACATCATCAATGATGTGAGAGAATTATTGATTGGTTGCCTCTTGCACACCCCTTATTGGGAATTAAGCCAACAACCTGGCATGTGCTCTGACTGGGAATCGAACTGTGACCTCCTGGTTCATAGGTTGATGCTCAACCACTGAGCCATGCTGGCTGGGCTGTAATACATTTAACCATAAAGATTTTTTTTTTTTAAAAAAGGACTGAGTTATGATTTGTATGTTCCACCATCCCCTTGTGATGAGCTCTGTGGCTGGAACAGAGAAGGGGGCAAAAGAAACATCTTTGCTAATCAATCAATTGAAAGATTATATGTGTATTTATTGAATCTATTGCGGTTACATTGGTTAATAAACTTATATAGGTTTAAGGTGCAGAGTTCTATAATACATCACCTGTATATTGTATTGTGTGTTCCCTGCCCAAAGTCAAGTCTCTTCCCATCACCATTGACCCCCCTTTACCTCTTCTACTGCTCCCAACCCCTCGTTCTCTCTAGTAATCACCATACTGCTGTCTGGTTGTGGTTTTTTTTCTTAATCCCTTCACATTTTCACCTAGTCCCCTAACACAGCTCCCCTTTGACAGTAGCCTGTTCTCTGTATCTATGTGTCTGTTTCTATTTTGCCTGTTTATTCTGTTCATTAGATTCTATATATAAGTGAAATCAGATGAAATATGTCTTACTCTGACTGGCTTATTTCACTTAGCATAACAATCTCCAGGTCTATCTATGCTGTCACAGAAGGTAGGATTGCCTTCTTTTTTCCATTGTGTAAATGTACCACAGTTTTTTCAATCCACTCATCTACACTGGGCTGCTTCCATATCTTGGCTATTATAAATAATGCTGCAATGAACATACAGGTGCATATATTCTTTTGAATTAGTGTTTTGGGTTTCTTAGGATAAATTCCCAGAAATGGAATCCTTGGCTCATAGGCAGTTCCAATTTTAATTTTTTCAGGTAATTCCATACTGCTTTCCACAGTGAGTGCATTAATCTTCAGTCCCACCAGTAGTGCAAGGAAGGCCCCTTTTCTCCACATCCTCCACAATACTTGTTGTTTGTTGACTTAATGATGGCAGCCATCCTGTCCTTTGCCCATTTTTAAACTAGATTGTTCTTTTTGTTGTTGTGTTGAGTTGTTTATGTTCCTTATGGAATCATTGACCTGGTGCCTCTTGCATGCCCCACACTGGGGATTGAGCCTGCAACCCAAGCATGTGCCCTTGACTGGAATCAAACCTGGGACCCTTTAGTCTGCAGGCTGATGCTCTATTCACTGAGCCAAACCAGCCACGTATAAGTTCTTTATAAATGGATATTAACCCCTTATCTGATGTATTGGTGAATATGTTCTCTCATTCAGTGGGTTGTCTTTTCATTTTGTTGATGGTTTCTTTTAATTTGATGTAGTCTCATTTGTTTATTTTTTCTTTTGTTTCCCTTGCTCTAGAAGATATATTAGAAGAAATATTGCTTTGAGAAATGTCCAAGATTTTACTGCCTGTTTTTTTTTTTCTAAGATTTTTATGGTTTTGGGTCTAACTCTTAAGCCTTTAATCCATTTTGAGTTTATGCTTGTGTATAGTGTAAGAAGGTTGTCTAGTTTCATTTTATTGCACATATTTGTGCAATTTTCCCAATACATCTATTGAATATGCTATTTTTACCCCATTGTATGTTTTTACCTCATTTGTCAAATATTAGTTGACCATAGAGGTGTGAGTTTATTTCTGGGTTCTCCATTATGTTCCTGAATAATTATATTTTGATATGATAGTTCAACCATCTTTTTAGGTTTCTTATTTCTAAGTGCCACCTTCCTTCCTGTTTTTTTTCAAAGGCTATTTTTTTAGTAGTTTTAGGTTCGTAGTAACATTAAAAAGAAAGGATAGAGATTTACATATACTCTCTGCCCCACATATACATGGCCTCCCATGTCATCAACATCCCTCATCAGAGTGGTACATTTGTTACAATTGATGAACCTACACTGGCATATCATAATCACCCAGAGTCCATAGTATACATTAGGGTTTACTCTTGGTGTTGCACATCCTATGGGATTGAAAAAAATGTATAATAATACGTATCAACCATGATAGCACCACATAAAGTATTTTTACTGCTCCCCCTATTCTTCCCTCCCCATTGATAACTCCTGGAAACCACTGATCTCTTTATTGTTTCCATAGTTTTGCTTTTTCTGTAGCGTCAACTAGTTGGAAACAGAGAATATGCTTTTTCACATTGGCATCCTTCCCTTAGTAATGTGCATCTAAGTTTCCTTCACATCTTTTTTTTTCCCCTTCATATCATTTCTTTTTAGAGCTGAATAGTAGTCCATTGTCAGGATGTACCACGGTTTATTTATACATTCACTCCCTCCTTCCTTTTTAAAGTTAGAATTTCTATTCTAAGGGATTTGTCTAAAGAGTCATTTGATTTGCTTGTATTTTATTATGTACCTATCAATACAGTATCAAAAGATATGGTATTTTAGGACATTTTAATCTGTGAATAAGACTGAAGGTCAGAATTATTTATTTTCTCAGCAGTTCTTAACTTAATGTGGCATTAGACTATGTAGTGATCATAAACACATAATAAATCATAATGAAGTTGAAATGAGACTTAAAAATAGCCCCTTTCTTCTTTAATGGGCCTAGGCTAACACTGAGTTTTTCTAAGGTTCCTAACTTCAGTCTTATCTTTTCCATTCTATTTATTTCCTGTACCTGCTTTGTTTATATTAAACATAGTAGCAAGATTAATAAATTTTAAATGTCTGCCTAATGTAGCTGTTTCTATAAGGTAAGACAAGCTCTCTGAAATAGATCTCAGAAAAAAAGTAGTTGAGACAAGGGTTTAGAAATGACTACTGAAATGTTTTTTACATTTTTACTTTCCCTTTTCCTCTCAATGCAGTACAATCTGGCTTTTGACGTCACCATCTCCTGAAATAGCCTTTTCAGTGGGTTACTGTTAGCTCCTACCCACCAAATTGCCTTCTGATGAGCTCATTCTACTTGATGTCTACACTGCTGACTGTCTTCTTGAAACAGCCTCTGACCTTGAATTTTGTAGCAAGTTTTGTTCTCTTCTTTGGCTGTTCTTAGTATCCTGCCTGGACTCCTCAATCTTCTCCAAAGATTCATCTTTGGCTACCTTCTTGCTTAGTACACTTTGTCAGAGGTTAACTTTATACTTAACCTATGTTTGAATGGTTCTAAAGTCTATATATTCAGACTTACCCTGAACTTCAGACCCAAATTCCCAGCAGCCTCCTGGGAATGTCCGTAAGAATACCTTTTAAGTGTCTCAAACTCAACATGTGCTCAAGTATAACACATTGTCCTCTACTTTTAGCCCTACTTTTCCTCCCACTGGGCTCTCCATTTCAGGTAATGGTAACACCATGGACTGGGTTTAGAAACACTGGAGTCATCTTTGAGTCATGTCTCTCCTAATCTCTCCTCTTTCCAATAATATGTTCTATCTACACAGTTGTTATTAGCCTTTCTAAGACATAACTTTGAAACACCAAAATGCTCTCCTGTTTTAAAGACCTTCACTATCTTTATATTAAACATGATATTTTAAACACTTTAGAAGGATTTGTTAGTGAAAAAAATCCTGGCAGAAAATTAACTGACACTACAAAAACTTTCCAAAGGTAGAAAAACAAGAACTTTAGACTATTGAACAATGAAATATAGAAAAATGTCTCTAGACTTTTGTATTTATTCTCTGAGACTTAGATTGAACATAAGCTCTCTTTAGATTTTGACCTTATAGCCTAGAGTTTTTAGTTTCTTCCTCATTTTTAGTGTAGTGCAAGAAGATTTAAACAAAGAACACATCTACAAAATTTACATTTTTTAAATTGTTATTTTTACCTTACACCAAAATATAAGTGAATACCTGTTGGTTCTCTATTGACTATATCTAGATCAATATATACCAAATTTTTCTGCAATTGAGTAAACATTTCAGTTCTTCACATTATTGCTCAGATGGAAGAAAGAGGAGAGAGGGATCAGAAACAGAGGAACTGGACAAGCATCATCTCACTGAAGAAGGGGCTGAGGAGAAAAGAGAGAAGGGGGTAAATTGTAGCAGGCTGGTCTAGACCATTTGTCATGACACCAGAAGAAAAGGTGAGAAATCCAGTTCATCACTGGATTCATCCACTTATTTGATAACTTCTGACATTGTGTGAAGCAGACATAGAATTTTCCTACATTAGACGTGTTGTGTAAGAAAGTCTCATCCCATGTAATATTGTTCTAGAGCACTAACACTGAGTGATTTAGCATAGGTGGAATGTAATCACTGCCCGAATTCAATCGCTATTGAAGAAAGAACCTTCCACACCAACCAGTTACTCAGTATGCTGTGGGCTTTCTGATTTGCACCTTGACAAGAACAAAACTAAAAAAGAAGAAAAAAGTTTGCATCTGTCTCTTTTCACCTATGGAGTTAGCTTTTTTCACCCATCTCACTCTATATAAAGACGATTCTATCATTCAGGAGTATATAGCTTGTTAAGGTCATTCCTGATTCATGTTTTCCAATCAAATAACATCAGGTATGCCACTCATTCTGTTTTTAAAGTCTCCACTCTTTAGAATCCACAAATGTTGGCTCTCAAAAAAGTGAAAACAAAAGACACATATAGTAGATCTCCCCGTGAAGTAGGAGAATGTATTCACATCATTTACACAGAATTGAAAGAAAGATACAGGTTGAAAGTAAAATACAGAACTGAAAGTAAAATATTTATAAAATTGTCTGAAATCTTTCTTGGAGCAAGGTAGTTATGCATTCATAAACAGGCATAAGAGAAGAAAATGTGAAAATTCTTGACATATAGTATTACTCATACATCTACTGTGATGGAGAGCAACAATTTGTTTGGTTATGATCTTATATTCAAGAGTTGGTAAAATAAGTGTTTATAGTAAATACCAGGTACCTTCTGTGATGTGGAAAGTTGAATATTTTATGTATTTACGCCGTTAGGACATTAGCATCCAATGTTAAGTACTAATGACTTTAATAAAGGTCAAATATCCATTAAGTGTTTTTAAAATTTATACTTTGTTAAAGTATTAAGATGTTCCCTTTCCCTCTAACCCGTCCATTGACCCCCTCCATCTGTCCCACCCCCGTCCTCAGACCTTTTACTGCACTATTGTCTGTGTTCATGGGTTATAAATATATGCGTTTAAGTTCTTTGGTTATTCTCTCTTCCCCCCACCCCCATCCCAGCCCTGCCTTCTAAAGAGAAGAAAGGAAAGAGAGAGAGATGGATTTGTTCCACTTATTCATGTATTCATTAGTTGAGTCTTGTATGTGCCTTGGCCAGAGATTGAACACACAACCTTGGTGTATTGGGAACACACTCTAACCAACTGAGCTACCTGGTCAGGGCTCCATTAAGTTTTTCAAAAAAACAAATTAGGCCCAGCTGGTGTGGCTCAGTGGTTGATCATCATCTACCCATGAACCAGGAGTTTAGGTTTCCATTCTCAGTCAGGGTACATGCCTGGATTGTCAGCTCAATCCCCAGCAGGGGGCATGTAAGAGGCAGCTGATTGATGATTCTCTCTCATCATTGATGTTTCTGTCTCTCTCTCCCTCTTTGAAATCAATAAAAATCCTATTTAATAAAAGAGTAATATGCAAATTAGTCCTCACTCTGCGACAAAGATGGCCATGCCCATGGTGGCTGGGAGGATGCTGGCAGGCAATTGAGTCTGCAGGCAACACCCAGCAGGGCCAGCTGGGTGGTGGCTATGGAGACGGGGGAGCAAGAAATCTGGACCTGCAGGCAGCACACAGCAGGGCCTGCGTGCCTCAATGGGAGAGCAAGCAATCTCTGGGAGGTCACTGTGGTGACCCCCAAGAAGACCAGTGGGGCCTGCTGGGCCATAGTGGCAGCAATGGGGAGCAGGCAAGTGGGGAGACCAGGGAGCAGGCAATCGGGCTGCAGGAAACACCCAGCAGGGCCTGCTAGGTGGTGGCTGTGGCGAAGGGGGAGCAAACAATCAGGACCCACAGGCAGCATACGGCAGGGCCTGCTGGGAGGTGGCTATGGAAACCAGAAAGGAGGCAATCAGGACCTGCAGGCAGCACCCAGCAGGGCCTGCTTGCACATCCCCATAGTGTGAAGCTGATAGGCCCCACAGAGAACAAATAGAGCGGGCCCAAGCCATCAGTAGCACATCCCCTGAGGGCTCCCAAATTGGAGAGGGTGAAGGTGGGGCTGAGGGACTTCCCCGCCTGCCCTCCCTCTCCTCTACCTCCTCTCGCACTCCCCCACCTTCCTGTGCACGAATTTCATGCACCGGGCCTCTAGTATATTTATAAAAAAGCAAATTAATTGAGTGCCTAAGGTAATATTCTTTGTGTTATCTATTCAGCTGTGAACAAAACAAACAAATGAAAACCCTCTACCTTCACTGGAGATGGCTAACACAGAGAGCTATTTGCCTGGCACTGATTTGAGCATTTTACATATATTAACTTTTAAAACCTTTAATTAGCCCTATAAGGTACTATTTTTATCCCATTTTACAGGTGAGGTAGATGAGGCACAGAGTTGTTAAAAATATTGTTCAAGGTCCATATTGGATGTTAGTGGTAGAGTCACATTTAATACCAAAGCAGCCTGCTATAAAGATAAAATAATGGAAGCATAATTAATAGCGATAAGAATTTCTCCCTAGAATATGAGGTCATAGGTGGTTCCCTGCTGTAACGTATATTTCAAATTGTCACTGATTTTGAAGAAAGCTTAATTCAAGGATTAAGCCCTGTTATTATTCTATGGAATTTGTTGATCTGCTTTGCTATAAATATAAAAAATATTTTAGGGGGAACAGCAAGATGGTGGCATGAGGTAAACACCGTAAATGCAGCTGTGAACAACTATTTCAGAAAAACCATGAAAAGAACACACGGACACCACTCGCACCCACAGGAAGGCTGGCTGAGTGAAAATCCTATAACTAGAAAAGAGTCTGAGACTCAGAGGAGCAGCAGAAGCAAAGTACAGAGGTATGGAGGCGCGCGCACGGGGCTCGGGGAAGGGCTGGCGCCGGGGGACGCGGTTCTTTTCCAAAACGGAGAGAGCCACAAGTTCCCAGCGGCTCTGAACTCCAGTTCCAGGCGAGTTTCTGAGGACCCAGACACCTGGAGAAGGGGGACTGACTGGCACCGGGAGGAAATCCAAAGCGGGTTTCTCTCAGCGTTGCTTGCAGCAATTACCGTGGGACACAGAGACCTGGTGTCTCTCAGCGCAGG
>PVJC01008835.1:35014-47610 GCA_004026665.1 Murina feae | reverse complement strand
GGGTCTCGGCCTGCTTGGTGGCTGCCCAGGCCCTTTGCGGGGCACCGGGAAGCGGGAAAGCAAGGCTGCAGGGGCCGGGGTCCTGCTTGGCAGCTCCCCAGACCCCTTGGCGGCACCGGGAAGTGGGAAAGGAAGGCAGCAGGGGACGGGTGAGTGGGAAAGAGTTGGCGGCCTGCTTGGCGGCTTCCCAGGTCCCTTCCGGGGATCAGAGAGCAGGAAAAGGCTGGCCTGACCACGAGGCGGGGTTTTCCCTGCTTTCTGGTGGCTGGAGGAAGATGGGCAGTAGGCAAGCTTGGGAGGCAGGCTGCACCCAGCCCTGGCCACAGCTCAAAAAAGAGAACAACATGCAGGGGAGGGCAAGAGTCTGAGAGATCAACATAGAGGGGTGCCTGCTCCAAGCCTCCATGGTGTGCCTGGGGGCAGGCCCCCGGCAGGTAGACACACACAGGAGGACTGCTCCGAGCCTCAGATGCAGCTGGGGGCAGGTCCCCAGTGGCCACACACACACACGCACACACACAAAAGGCGCCTGGCAGACTGGGGCCATCATAGGACATCCACTGAGGGGTCCCAGACTGTGAGAGGGCACAGGCCGGGCTGAGGGACTCCCTCCACCCCAAGTGCACCAATTTTTGTGCACCGGGCCCCTAGTATAAATATGAATGTAAAGACAGTTTCTTTCCTGAAGATCTTAGTCTCGGGAGAAAGAAAAATACATAAACACACTCCTTGCAAGTACTTAGTACCTTGTAGCGCATTGATGTCCAGAGGGGGCCTGGCTGGAGGAGAAGGGCAAGGGCTCCACAGAGAACAACTTTGTGATGCGTTGCAAACATTCCTGAGCAGCAAAGCAAGGACAGAGCCTTCTAAGAAGATGCTTATTTTTCCTTAATGTAAGACATGTATTTGAATTTTTCCCCATCTCAATATAAGATCTCGGTTCCCAGATAATAGAGATAATATCAGCTCATTGACTCAAAGAATGTCTAGAAATTCTGTGGAAAAGCACATAATTCAGTAATTACAGAGCAAAGCATGCACACCATTTAAAGCATTTTGACTTATGAAAATGTTATTTTTCTTTAATAGATACTGGATCACCAGGTAATTTAAACCTAAAACATAGATTTGGACGCATATGTGATATGGTTACATAAGGTTCAGTGGACTAGGATTCTTGAACACCCTATTCCTTTTAGAAGCTTGTTACCAACTGTTGTTTTAAGCAAAATCTGTGGTTTCTATTAATTTATCTTTAACAGGACAGGTTTGAAGTAGATGATTTCTAAGGCCTCTTCCAGTTCTAGGTGCTGTGACTGTAATTAGACAGATTGCACATTAATAGCTACTTTTTTCCCTCCGCAGAAATCTAATTTGATTTGTTCAAATTGCCAAATTTCACTTATTCAAATTCCAATCAACCCCATTAGCCTTTGAACTATGATACTATCCAAGAAAAAAAATAAAGCAAGAATTTATGATATTCAAATGCCATATCACCAGACAGGCAGACATTCTAGCTCTGTGACTTGGGCAAGTTCCTTAGCTCTCTATAACTCGGTTTCCTTACCTGCAAAATGGAAATGCTATAGGACCTGTTTCACTTGGTTGTTATAATAAGTAAATACATTAATAATTTTAGAATTCTGTTTGGCAAAAGTAACCACTTAAAGTATGTCAGTTATTATTACAAGTAAAGATAATCCTATGTAATAAAAGCCTAATATGCTAAGTGTCTAGTCGTCCAGTGAGCTGTTCAACCAATCAAAGCGTAATATGCTAATGATATGCTAAGGCTGCTCAGCTGCTCTCTATGATATGCACTGACCACCAGGGGGCAGACACGCAATGCAGGATCTGCCCTCTGGTGGTCAGTGCGCTCCCACAGGAGAGTGCTGCTCAGCCAGAAGCCAGGCTCACTGCTGGCAAGTGCAAGCAGCAGTAGGGGGAGCTTCTCCTGCCTCTACGGCAGGATGTCCAACTGTCATCAGTCAGACATCTTCTGAGGGGTCCCAAACTGAGGGATGCCCCCCCTGAGTGCACAAATTTTGTGCGCTGGGCCTCTAGTTATAAATCGTCCGTTCATAAAATTCAATTTTAAATTAAAACTGTTAAAACGTTTGGACTTGTTCAGCTAGGACATGGAACATAAGCTATATATGTATTTGCATCCTGTAAATATATACATAATAGAAACCTTTTGAGTCATTCTTTGAAGTGATGGGGTTCAGGGCAGGCAGACCCAAACAGGTCATTTTGACATATTGATTATCTTGAATTAAAGTTAGTTGAGAAGCAGCCAGTGCAAGAACACTGTGACTGTCCTTTGTCCCCCAGAAGCAGGAAGTACAGCTCCCATGTGAATGTATCCTCCCTTTCCCAAGGAATAGAAGGCATCCTTATGGCCAGAGATAGGTGCTCATGGCCCAGAAGGAAACAGACGTTCTTACTTCTCCATCAATTTGCTACTTTAAGCAGAAACCCTTTGTTTTGTCAAATCTTCACAATAATTGTTTCTTTCACTTTACTCAATCTAGGAATTCTAGGTTTCTTCATTTATAAATATAGTAGATTAAAACCGCATAGGGATCCTGAATAGAAAATACTTGTTTTAATATTAAATTTCAGTTTTGTCTTTTGCCTCCTATAAACAAACAAAAGAAATTCAGAACATACTTAATCTATTGTTTATTTCTTTTATCCTTCAAAACACATTTCAGTATCTCTTGGCCAAAAAAAATTGTATATTTCACAAATATTGTTCTTTACAGCAAATACATTTAGTTCATAGCTAGACATTTTAGCTGTTCACTATCATGCTCGTCTTTAACTTGTAAAGGTTGCTAGTGTTTCAGTCTCTCCTAAATGATGTTTTCCCCTGGAAACAGCCACAGACCTGAACTGGAGGCTGAGGGTGGAGGTGTTAGCATCCCAACATCTGTAATCCCCTTGGACAGCAGCTTTAAAAACTCCAACCACAGATCACACAAATAGTAGTGATACAGTTAACAAGAAAAATGGTTACTTATCCTGTGATGATAGAAATAGTTATATGGCACAAATGTCTGTTAAATTAAAAGGTATTTTTAATATTCAAGTTGTACTTTCTAATTTTTTTTTTTTTTTTACCAAAAGAGATCCCTAAACCCAAAATTATGTTTGATATATGTGGGCCATCTTATGTGCGTATCAGATTGTGGCAACATTTTGCTGTTTATTTCCATGACTTCATATTAATCGGTTTTTTACTGTAGGAGAATTACACTTTTATTTTTTAGAACTAGCTTTTTAAAAAGTTTACTTTTGACCCTATCTGGTTGCGTCAGTTGGTCAGAGCATTGTCCTAATATGCCAAGGTTGTGGGGTTCGATCCCTGATCAGGGCACATACAACCAATGAATGCATAAATAAGTAGGACAACAAGTTGACTGTCTCTCTCTCCTCTCTCTCTCTCTCTCTCTCTCTCTCTCTCTCTCTCTCTCTCTCTCTAAAAAAAAAAAAAAATCTTTTTTTAGTTTTACTTTTAATCCCATCTGTTTGCAGAAAATAGCAGCATCTAGAGATATTAGAGGGTGGAAAGTGGAAAGGCCAGGAAAACGAGTTACATAAAATGGCAGTGAAATAGAATTCCTTTGAGGTTAACTGAAAGCACAGAGTACTTTGTGAGTTGAAAACAAACAAGACCATTCTTTTCTTTCCACCTTAGGTCAAAATTCCCTGTCTTTGCAGTCAGTGTTAATCTATCAGTATCATAACATAATTAAACATGATGTGTTTTTATTATGGGATTAAAAAAAAGGAAGGTACTTTAGGATGACTTTGATAGGGCAGTGTTTTTGTCATCACAAGTTATATGTTACAAACCATATTATTAACTTTCCTGCACTAAGTTAGAAATTCACTGAATGCCTGCTCCATACCAACAAGAAAGATACACACCCTCCCTTTAGAACTTTAAAATCTCCTTGGAGAGATAATTTAATTATAGTATGATTAACCTAACTCTTCTGTTGGTTCAACAGCTTGATTTAGTTCAGTAAAAAGATGGTATTATAGACAACAACACTGTGTTGTGAACTTAAAAATTGCTAAGAGACTAGATCTTAATTATTTCCATCACAAAATAAATATACTAGTATAACGTGATAGAGGTGTTAGCTAACCTAAGGTGACAATCATATTGCAATATATAAATACATAGCAAGTCAACATTTGTACACCTTAAGCTTGCATGTTATGTGCCAATTAATAAAAATAAATTTTAGGAAAAAATGGATGTCTATTTGTATAATATAGCACCTGTTACTTCAGTGATTTGAAGTTTCAAGGGGATGAAGTATTTTCCCCAGTAGCAGTCAATGATCTTTTAAAGTAGGAGTAACCCATAATGCATCTGTCCAGAGTTTGTCTGGTTATTCATTTCAGTCTGCTTGTGAACAAAACAAGGAGCCCCCATTATGACCTCAGAGTAGTTTTCTCACCTAAACTGTTATGAATGCATATTTTCCATTAGGCTTATTAAGGGATACTAATAAAATTAATCTAGCCAGTAATTTTTAAAAATTCATTTGGAAATGCGACAGTAGTATTTTAATAGTAATTTACATTTTGGTCACTAGAGGGCACTAGACACATACGTATAACTAAGGAAAAATATCAGTTGATATTTCTGATTTGAGAATGCTGATTAAATTCTTTAACAGTTTATCAGTTCTTGTGAAGTAGCCAACAATATTCTCAACTGACATTTTCAGCCATCATTATGTTTTTAAGTGAAGAAGTATTCTTAAGAAGCAGTACTAACTGTTGTATTTCTTATATGTAGCTTTGAGAGAGATTCACTTGAGAACATGCTGAGCCAAAATAAGAAAAATCGCCTTGATATTTTTATTTTTCAGAAAACTGTGGGATATATTTTCCAGAAATAAAAAGAGATCCAGGCAAGTATTTACACAGTTGCCCTGAGTCTGTAAAAAAATGGCTTCGACAGCTGAAGAATGCTGGGAAAATCCTTGTATTAATCACCAGTTCCCACAGCGATTACTGTAGACTTCTCTGCAACCATATCTTGGGGTAAGTGATGAGACACTCTGCCTTCGATGGTCTTACAAAACACGGATAGCAGATTGGGCCAGTGCGTTTAAACTGCTCCGCCGTGACCTCATCAGTATCTGAAACAACGCTGAGTGGCAAATGGTGATTGCTCATAACATCTCTCCACATCCGCACCGCACCCACGTCGCGTTAGCTAAGCAGCTGTCCTGCGGTTAGTACGCTTAGAGCTTGCTGGCGACCTGGGCTCTAGATTTTCGGAAGGGTGGACAGAACACATCCTTCGTGCCTTCCCCAGCAGCATTCAATGATTCCCAAAAAAGTATGTGGGGCCCTGGCCGGTTTGGCTCAGTGGACAGAGCGTCGGCCTGCAGACTAAAGGGTCCCGGGTTTGATTCCGGTCAAGGGCATGTACCTTGGTTGCGGGCACATCCCCAGTGCGGGGTGTGCAGGAGGCAGCTGATCGATGTTTCTCTCTCATCGATGTTTCTAACTCTCTATCCCTCTTCCTTCCTCTCTGTAAAGAAACCAGTAAAATATTTTTTTTTTTTTTAAAGTATGTGGGGATGTTGGATAAATATTGTCTCCCCAGTGCAACATGCAGTTCCCCAAGAGCAAGAACTACCATTCCTTTGCCATTTCAAATAATCTAAATATAGTATTAAATACAGACTGAAAACAATGATTGTTGTTATCTAAAAATTGCCACATAAGACAACACTGGTTTTCAAAATAAAGTATCTCCACAGTTTGAGCACTCTTTGAAGACATAGCTTTGATTATTTCTAGCTGTTAGAAACTATTGAATTCACTTACCGTGACTGTGACCATTATGAGAAAGCTTAGCACCTAGAGTTAATGTGCTCATTCTTTTCTTATGTTTGTGTCAAGGTGTTGTTCAGGAATACTAGTGCTAAATCACCCTTTATTTCCAGTGTAAGATTTACCTTGGACTATAGAGAAAGCATGTAAAAAGTTAATCAAAAGATAAGAAATGATGGTGTGGTCAAGTAGGTAGGTGACGATTCAGTTCAATTTTATACAGATAGTTTCTAATTCCTTAAAATAGATATTTTAAAATTCTGTTGCTTTTCAGGAATGATTTTGCGGATCTTTTTGACATTGTGATTACAAATGCGTTGAAGCCTGGTTTCTTCTCCCATTTACCAAGTCAGAGACCTTTCCGGACACTCGGTAAGTTACATTTTGGTTTATTCTGTTTAAGATTTGTTCATTCATTTATTCAGGAAATAATTTGTTGGCTAACAGCCGTGTGCAACCTACTGTGTTAGGAGGTTTGTGCATACTGATATGAGATACAGTATATACTCGGTGAAAAACAAAGGTAAAACAATGTGTGAAATATGCCATTTTATAAACAAGAAGAAAAATAACTAAAGATATAGTGATGCAGTATTTGTAACTTCGCACTTCATTGTGCTACTTAAAAGCCCTACTCTGCAAGGCAGGTGGCAGTAGCTTGGTTCTCTGCTCACTGAGGAGCCCAGAAATGGTGGAATCCAGGCTAAGTTCAGAGTCCTGGGTGTCAAGCACTGAGAGGTCCTCAAGTGCACCCACCAGACAGAGGCATCAGCAAACATAAGCGAGCAGGAAACCCGAGGTCATGCTATGGTTGTGAAGGAAGGAACCGCCTGATGAGGCCCCCTTGCATGGCTGGCCAGGGAAGGCCTGTCTGAAAAGGTCAGGCAAGGTGACTTGTAAGGAGGGACCTGAAGGGTGAGGCATGAGGAGAGCAGAGGGTGAGTGCTCCTGGCGGTGGGACGGACCAATGCAGTGGCCCCATGTTGGAGACGTCTGGCTAAGTTCCAGTGACAGAGAAGAGGCCTGTGGTTCTGGCCATAGGGATGGGGGGAGAAGGGTGACATTAGGGAGGCAGGCAGCCTCATGCACTGTGGGAAGGAACGGGTTTAGGTTTTATTCCATGAGCAATCTGATGCGATTCAGTTGAGGTAGAAGAGTGGCATAGAGACACCTGGGTGGGGAACAGATTGGATGTGGGGAGGGCGAGAGAGGAAGACCAGGCACTTACAGTGTCCCAGGTGAGAGATGGTATTGTTTGGTCTGAGGTGGTGGCCCTGGAGATGGTGGGAGGTGCATGGGGGGAAGGGACAAAAGTAGGTTTACGGTTGTGATCCCATGAAACAGAGTTTATTCTTGTATTGTTATTTATTAATTACTGTATTATGTTCTATACAAACAACTGTACACCTATATTTGCCCTACCCTGTATATTTAAGATGTATTACAGAGGTGGAAAACATAGGACCTGGTGATGCTTTAGAAGCAGCAGATGAAAGGAGTAATCAAAAATGACTTCCAGGTTATTAATTTTTCTTTTTCTCTGAATTGAAAAGGTGGGTGCATAGTGATATCACTTGTAGCCAGGGGGAATACTATAAAAGAAATTGGGATGGGGTGAAGATTACAACTATTAGGAACTCATCTTTCAACATAATAAATTTGAAATGCCTAGGAGTTATCTAAGTGGAGCTATCAATTAGGCAATCGTATAAATGAGCCTGGAGCCAAGAGAAGAGAGGTAGGCTCTGTTCTGGGTGTAAATTTGGGAGCCGTCAGCTCATGAGGAGGTATTTAAAGCCGCGGGCTCGTGTGAGATCAAATATAAGGAGAATGAGGTCAGGCAAAGATCCAGACCAAGCCTCACCACTAACGTTAAGGATGAAGATTGCAGTCTGGGAGCAGACAGGTTACAGTCGGGGGAGAGGAGTGTTCAGAAGCCAGAGAGGAAAGAGGAGAGTCATCAGTGAGGGCAAAGGCTACTGAAAAAGGGGAGAGACAGTCTGTTGGGGGGGCAAGACGGGTGTCTGAGGAGCGGCATAGAGGCAGAGACCAGGCTGCAGTGTCTTGAAGAGCTGATTGAAGGTAGTGGAACCGATGAGTATAGACAGTTCTTTCTAGAAGTTTAGCTGTGAAGACCATCGAAAACTGGAGGTGTTAGCTGAAAGACAAGGTCAAGGCATATTTTCTTCCTTAAACTGAAGGTATTAGAATATGCAGATATGCTAATGCAATGGTCTAGGATAGTGGTTTTTGCCTGTGAAACGTTGGTTCCTCAGGGCAAATCTGGCAACGTCTGAAGAGGCACAACTTGGGACGCAGGATGCTACTGCGGCATCTAGTGGGTAGAAGCCAGGGATGCCGCTGCACAGCCTGCAGCTCACAGGACTGCACCTCCACTACCACAAACAAGGAATTATCTGGTCCCAAATCTCAGTAGTGTCAGGTTAAGAAACCCTGGTCTAGTAGAAAGGAAGCGCTTGATGATGGTTTTATATATGGGTTTAATGTCTTACATAAATCCTTGATTTTAAGAAACAGTCTGTTATGAGGGAGTCAGCTAATCCTCTTTGCATTAAATTAGAAAAGAATTAAACATTTCTCCCCTCTTCACACACTTATATTTAACACATAAGCACTCAATAAAATTTTTAAATACATTGTATTGATTTTTTTTTTACAGAGAGGAAGGGAGAGGGATAGAGAGTTAGAAACATCAATGAGAGAGAAACATCGATCAGCTGCCTCTTGCACACTCCCCACTGGGGATGTGCCCGCAACCAAGGTACATGCCCTTGACCGGAATCGAAACTGGGACCCTTCAGTCCGCAGGCTGATGCTCTATCCACTGAGCCAAACCGGTCAGGGCTTACCTGCAGGCTTTCATATTTTGTTCCAGGGTGTACCTGTCCACTATCTATACTTATGCCACTCCATAGGGAATGGGGGGAGAGGGGCGAATGCACAGATTTTTATTCTAGTTTTACACACACACACACACACACACACACACACGTATGACCTATTCATGTGTTTGTGAAGTGCTGCTTGCTCCTGCCCCAAATGGTTCTGTCTTACACGTGTCCTGCAGCCATGCCTGAGTGTGGTCTGGCCAACAGGGCGCGCTCCCTTGACTGAAAAGGGTATGACGGTCACGCTGTGCTTTCAGAGAATGACGAGGAGCGGGACGCCCTGCCGTCTCTGGAGAAGCCCGGCTGGTACTCCCAGGGCAACGCTGTCCACCTTTACGAGCTGCTGAAGAAAATGACTGGCAAACCCAAGCCCCAGGTATTTCCTCACGGAGGCAGGGTCCTGGGTGCCCACGTGCAGACATAAACTTTCGTAAACTAAAACCGTGACTCATTTCTGTAAATATATATTTTATTGATTTCAGAGAGGAAGGGAGAGGGATAGAGAGTTAGAAACATCGATCAGCTGCCTCCTGAACACCTCACCACTGGGGATGTGCCCGCAACCAAGGTACATGCCCTTGACGGGAATCGAACCTGGAGCCCTTCAGTCCACAGGCCGACGCTCTATCCACTGAGCCAAACCGGTTAGGGCCGTCATTCATTTTTGTAAATATATATTTTATTGATTTCAGAGAGGAGAGGAGAGGAAGAGAGAGATGGAAACATGAACGATGAGAGAGAACCATTGATCGGTTGCCTCCTGCACATCCCAGACTGGGGATCAGGCCCACAACCTGGGCACCTGCCCGGACCAGGCATTGAACTGTGACCTCCAGGTTCATTGGTCATTGCTCAACCACTGAGCCACGCCGGCTGGGCTAACATCATTGAGTCTTACTGCGTTTAGCTTAGTTATCTGTGGGGAAGTAATCTGCCTTTGCTTCTCTACCAATCTCTTCTCTCACCTCTTCTGTTTAAATAACCCTTTTGTTGAGGTAGACTGCGTCTTTTCTCTGTCTTTTCTCTGTCTCCGAGTGTAGGAAATATTCCAAGCAAGGGGCCACAGGTCAAGGGGATGTACTGGATTCATGTGGGATGCCTGAGGCGTGACATCCTGACAACGATCCCTGAAAGTTTTTATAAGTACCGCGGGGCTAACCGATTGCGCCACTGGAGCTCCAATCCCTGAAAGTTTTTATATGTAAAATAAGCAGTAACTGAAATTACAGGACATAGTAGCCTATAGACACACTGGCTTTTGACACCCTGATCGCATGGTCCATGATGGACATTGGTGCAGGAGCTTTCATTTAAAAAAATGTTTGCCAGGAGCCCTGTGAGCCGGAGAGATCGGTGGGTAGCAGCCCTGCTCCAGCGGCTCCCAGGTTGCCACGGTCCCCTGGGACTTCCTGAGGGATTTAGTGGAGCCTGACTGGGAGGTTGTAATTCATAATTCCCTTAACTGCAGTTTCTCGTCTGTAAAAAGCGTGTGGACTAGATCAGTGGATGTCTAGTCTCGGAATGCCCCGGGAGCTTCGCCGGGTCCATGTGCCCAACCCCGTTCTCAGAGATTCCGTTTCAGCAGATGCACATGGAACCAGGGGCCTCTTTGGGAAAGCGGTGAAGTGCACTCCTGCTAATCTAACCCGCTGTGGCGCGTCACCGCTGCCACCTCACCAGTGCTTCATCAGTTCTAGGGGCAGGTTTAACTGTAAACACGTGGACTCTTGCTTCTTCAGCAAAACTGAACAAAATCACTTCCTTTCTGCCTTTCTTCTACCTGCACGTGCATTGTATAACTTCCTAAACTAAACCTGGCCCCCTGCAAACCGGATGGGCCGAGTGGACGGTCATCCGGAAAGTTCAAGGACCTCTAGGATGTTTGTGCAGCTTTCAGAGGAATATTCTTCGCCTTCCGTGAAACAGTGACCACGCTGTCACAGTTCGAATGCCTCACCCAGAGTTTGCTGTCTGACTTTCAGGTTGTGTACTTTGGTGACAGCATGCATTCAGACATTTTCCCAGCCCGTCATTATAGCAACTGGGAGACAGTCCTCATCCTGGAGGAGCTCAAAGGGGACAGAGACGGGAAGCCCGAGGACTCAGAGCCCCTAGAGAAGAAAGGAAAGTATGAGGTAAGGGTTCCTCTTTGCTTTCATCTTAGGAAGTGCTTGCTGGTGCCGAGAGCGATGGACTCTGTTGGCAGTTGCTGTGGTCTTGCCGTCTGGGCTCTGTAATTGATCCTGTGGGTAACTGCTAAAGGACCCCAAGATAACGCAGGTCCGTCTGTGCTCCCTGCCCTCTGCTCTCACCCAGTGCTGGCGCCGCGGATGTTTTGGTTGGTGCCGAGGCTGCCAGATCCTGACTCACTGTTGTGACACCGTCTCTTTTGCTTGGCAGTGGAAGCTCTTGTGCTCTCTTCATGGGTCTAGCTTAACGAAACAGGCAGCTCCTTGAGACTGACTCCTGAGCCCCCAGAGTGAACTTTCTGTAAGGGCACTAACCTCGTCAGAGGGCTCCATCCTCATGACCAGACACCTCCCTGCCTCCTAATATCACTTTGGAGGTTAAAATTCCAACATATGAATTGTGGGAGAACATAAAACATGTAGACCATAGTAGCATCCAGATTATATTGAACCAGAAAGGGTAGATAGAGCTGTTTTCCTCTCTATAAGAATAGGGAGGAGCCTCAATTCTATCACTCATTTGCAGGACCATTTTCTACATATGTGTGATGTGAGCCATTTTTTTTCCAGGCTCATTATTTTAGGTAATTAAATAAAATTTATCCTGTAAACTGCTATTTAGACATTGAGAAGTTATATTGAAATATACCTTAGGTGGACACATAGGAGTGTGGATATTCATATTTCAGTACTGTTCTTTGGTGAAATCCAAATAGGTTCTGGCTGAATGATTCCAGATGCCATCATCTGCAAACATACATTCTCATCTGCTTCACAGAGCGAGTTCCAGCACAAAGAATTGTGAACCTAAAGGGATATTTGGGACACTGTGTGCTCCAAAATGAAATTTTCATCAGAAGAGCATGACAGATTTTATAATCCAGACTAGTGGCCTGGTGCACAGATTCATGCACATTGGAAGGAAATTAATTATGTGGGGTAATTACATTACTGCAAAAAATTGCATGTCAAAATAGTATATACAATATAGTATTATAAATTAAAATACAAAATATTTTAATATCACTATTCACCCTTTATAGAAGTGTCAGAGATGAAAGAAAATTAGTAAAATATATATAAAATAATATATAAATTGATTAATAAATAAGCATGATATAAAAACAAAGATATGATATAAAAATAACAAAAACATGATATAAGAACATTGATAATGATTGATAAATTGATTAATAAATAAACAACATGATATAACAACAACAAAGTGCCAATAGTTGGTCTTTAGATACATTCTGGTGTCACATGTGATTGGCGCCAGCAAGAGCTTTATATGTATTGTGCATGTGCGAGTCAACGTTTATTTTTAAATTGCCAGTGTGCATAATATGTACTGGCCGGTCAGTCGGTTGGACAGAGGGACGGTCAGTCACTTAGCCTTTTATATATATAGACTAGGGCCCGGTGCACAAAAATTTGTGCACTCGGGGGGTGGGGGTCCCTCAGCCCGGCCTGTGCCCTCTTGCAGTCTGGGACACCTCGGGGGGGGATGTCCACCTGCTGGCATGCCTGGCCAGCCTGGGTGAGGGGCTGAGAGCCATTTTCAGGCTGCCCACAGCCCCTTCAGGGTTCGTGCACTGGGGGGTGGGAAGGCTGGTGAGTGCAG
>PVJC01008835.1:14258-34914 GCA_004026665.1 Murina feae | reverse complement strand
GTTGGGTGGCAAGCCAGGACGGACGCTGGTGCAGAATCCCTTGGTGGGGCCCTGCTGCTGAGCAAACACACTCGGGGTGGAGCCGGGCAGTGAACTGGCTTCGGATTCTCCACACTGTGCAGCAGACACTCCCGCACGCCCTGTGGAGGCCCCTGGGGGGTGGATGAAGGTAGCGGACCCTGGACGGGTGTTCCTGGACACCCGTGGAGGCCCCCAGGGCAGAGCCAGGCAACGGACCCAGGACAGGCGTTCCTGGATGTCCTGCAGAGGCCCCCGGGGGGCAAAGCCAGGCAGCAGACCCAGGACAGCTGCTCCTGCACACCCTGCAGAGGCCCCGTGCTCCTGCATGCCCCGGGGAGGAACCCAGGGGGTGGAGCCAGGCAGTGGACCTGGGACAGGCGCTCCTGGATACCCCTCAGAGGCTCCCGGGGGCGGAGCTAGGCAACAGACCCAGGACAGCTGCTCCTGGACGCTCCGAGGAGGCCCCAGGCCAGGCCCCCCCTCCCACTGAGCTGATACACCTGGCACAGCTATGCCGGCCGGCTGTGGAGGCTTCCAGTGCAGAGCCGCCCTGCCGGCCTCCATCTTGGCTGGGTTAATTTGCATACAGCTGCTCTGATTGGCTGGTGGGCGTGGCTGTGAGCAGAGGCTCAGTCAGCCTAGGCAGGCAGTTGCAACAGAAGCCTTTGGTTTGCTCTAGCTCCATGGCTGTTGGCCTCCATTTTGGCTGGGTTAATTTGCATACAACCGCTCTGATTGGCTGGTGGTAACGGTCAATTTGCATGTTTCTCTTTTATTGTATTAGATTATATGGATTGGATAGGAATTTTTTCAGTTCTTAAGTTGATGCCATATCCATAAAACACTGAGAAGTAATTTTTGAATGGGTCTTTAATTTACTCTGCAATTTTTATGTGCCTACTTTGTCCTAGGGACACATAAATACCTAAGTTCTTAGCCTTATGTAGTTAAGAAACATGATCTGTCAAGGGTGAAAGAGTATGAGAAGTAGTATATTAGAAATAAACTCGGGACATAGGAAAATAGAGAAGTGACCTAATCCAACCTGAGTGTGGGAATTCAAGAAAAACATCCTGGGAAAGGCCCAATCCCAAAGGGTTAGAAGGGCTCCCAGTCAAAGCCAGAGGAAGGTACTTTTTTAAATAATACATAGTTTGGTTAAGGGAAACAAATCCTTCTGACTTTTATTTTATTTTTTTAAATATATTTTATTGATTTTTTTACAGAGAGGAAGGGAGAGAGATAGTTAGAAACATCGATGAAAATCATCAATCACCTGCCTCCTGCACACCTCCCACTGGGGATGTGCCTGCAACCAAGGTACATGCCCTTGACCTTTCAGTCTGCAGGCCGACGCTCTGTCCACTGAGCCAAACCGCTTAGGACCCTTCTGATTTTTAATTTTTATTTACTTAGCAGGGAAAATTATAATGAGATTGAACATTCATCACAGTTTTTATTGTTCTATCTTCTCGTTTCAGGGGCAGAAGGGAAAGCCTCTATATTCATTATCTAAAAAATGGGGCTCTTTTTTTACTGATTCCATTTCGGGACTGGAAAATACAGAAGACTCTTTGATTTCTACGTGGTCGTGTAAGAGAATCAGTACTTACAGCACTATTGCAATTCCAAGTATTGAAGCAATAGCAGGTAAAGGGGGAAATATTTTATTTTTAATACTAGAGGCCTGGTGCATGAAATTCGTACACAGGGGAGGGTGGGGGGGTCTCTCAGCCCAGCCTGCCCCCTCTCACAGTCTGGGACTCCTTAGTGGGTGTCCTACTGATGGCCACAATCTGGCAGGTGTGTGTGTGTGTGTGTGTGTGTGTGTCTCCACTGGGGGCCTTCCCCAGCTGCATTGGAGGCTAGAAGCAGGCACCCCGTGTATGTGTGTGTGTGAGTGTGGGTGTGTCTCTCTCTGCTGGGGGCCTGCCCCCAGTCACACCTTGGAGGCTTGGAGTAGGTACCCCTCTGTGTTGATCTCTCAGGCTCCTGGCTTCGCCTGCATATTGTTTTCTCCTTTGAGCTATGGCCAGGGCTGGGTGCTGCCTGCCGGCCATGCTTGCCTGCTCAGTGATCATCCCGGCGACCCAGGAGCAGGCCCCGCTTACGGGCTGCCCATGAGCCGCCTGCTCATTCTCTCCTGCTCTCGATGGCTGTGGCGGTCAGGAGCAGGCCCCCGAACTGGGGCTGCCCGCCAGCCACCTGCGTGTTCGCTTTCCTGCTCCTGATCACCGCAGTGACTGGAAGCAGCCCCCAAACGCGGGCTGCCCCTCTCCTGCTCCAGATCGCTGTGGCAGCCAGGAGCAGGCTCCCAAAAGCGCAAGCGGCCCACCACATTTGCTCTCCTGCTCCCGATCGCCGTGGCAGCCAGCAGGCCCCATTGCAGGCTGCCTGCTGGCAGTGCTTGCCTGCTCCAGGGAAGACTGACCGGCTCACAGGTTGCTGAGGTAATGCCTGCTCGGCTCATGTTGCCAGGGTGACGCCGCCAACATCCTGCCCCACCACTATGGGCGCCGCCATCTTTGTCCCAGAGTGATGGATAATTTGCATATTACTCTTTTATTAGATAGGATATTTTTAATTAATTTCAGAGAAGAAGGGAAAGGGAAAGATAGAAACATCAATGACAAGAGAAAATCATTGATTGGCTGCTTCTCACATGCCCCCACTGGGGTTCCAGCCCGCACAACCTGGGTACATGACCTCCTGGTTCATATGTCGATACCCACTGACCCATGCCAGCTGGGCAGTAATTTTTATTTTTAAGAACTATGAAGATTATTAGTTTTCATTTACCAAGTACATAATTATCTGAGTAGGGCCTGATTTTTAAATTTAAAAAACTGAGATGATCATCCTTATTTTATTTATTAACTTTGGTGCATGTAGGGTATTAAAATTAAACTTACTTTTGAGTTCTGAAGAGGATTTACAGTATCTCTAAATGTAATTTGACTTCAATATTTTAAATTTTATAGGGAAAGACATCTATGCTCTTCATCCTAGGTACAACCTACCCAGGTGACAAAAGAGATATTAAACTTATTAGACTCTAAAAAATAAGTTTTATTATCAATGATTATCAAATATTTATGTTTATATTTATGAAGGGCCTTTTGAGATCTACAGAATAATCAAGTTGTCTGTTTTTTCCCCAGAATTACCCCTGGACTACAAATTTACAAGATTCTCTTCAAACAATTCAAAAACGGCTGGCTACTATCCAAACCCTCCATTGGCCTTATCAAGTTTTGAAACATTGACAAACAAATAACTTACCTTTACTGAAATATGAAGTGAAGAACCATATATGCAGCAAATGTACTGTAAAAAAAATACTGTAAAATGCTTTATAGGAAGAGATTCTTAATGAAAATTGATCAAGAAATTGTTTTTCCATAGTTCCTCTTACTACAGATGTCCAACAACTCTCATTATATCAAAATCTCAGTGTCTTTGAACTGAAAAGAACTTTACTAACATTTTGTATACCAATAGTCCTGAGATTAGAATTCACCTGGGGACGCACACACACACACACACACACACACATATTTACACCTATACCTAAGGCAATGGCTGTCGAAGTGTGGTCTCTAACCACTAGCATAGCATCACCTAAGAATATGATAGAAATGCAAATTTGCAGGCTCCACCCCAAATTAGGGACCCAGCAATCTGTGTTTAATAACATTGTGATTCACACTCAAGTCTGAGACCCACTGGCTGGGCCTTAACCTCTAGAGATTGATTTGTTTAGTCTGGGTATGTAGATGGACATTGCCATCTTTTAGATGCCCCAGGAAAATGCGGCCAGGATTGGGAAAACTGACCTACACCTGCTTCAGTTTACCCAAGGACACTGGGTCTAGCAAGATTAATGGTTTTTCCAAGCTACTAGATTTTATGCTGTTTTTTGTTTTGTTTTGTTTTGTTTTTTGTTTGTTTCCCAAAGCTAGGAATAGAAACATGATTTCTTCTGATACCATGCAGCCAGGATGGGACAGAGAGGACACCAGAAACGAACTATTTCAACCTCCAATGTTATCTCTTAGCGTTCGCCTTTCTCCCCCCACCCCCATACTGTTAAAGGCTATCTAATTCATTTTCATTAACTTTAAAACATGTTTCTCAAAAGGAAAAGAAATTGGTTCTTAGGGTGAAAAAAATAAGATAATGCAGATGGAATATAGCCCTTCAAAGCTAAGCATTACCCACTAAAATCTTATTCCTTAGTATTTTTCTCATTAAGAATATAATTTAAAGTTAAATTGGTTAATTAAACT
The DNA here is from genome assembly GCA_004026665.1 of Murina feae. Taxonomy (NCBI): domain Eukaryota; kingdom Metazoa; phylum Chordata; class Mammalia; order Chiroptera; family Vespertilionidae; genus Murina; species Murina feae. The sequence continues at coordinate 30,604 of PVJC01008835.1, read as the reverse complement.
TAATTTGAGTTAAATTTAATTTTTTCCTTGGGAGAGGAGGTGATAATGGGGGGAAAAAAGGTCGAGAAACACTCCTTCAAAGAGGGTGTCTGGTTGGCTATATGACAATCGCACATTATTGTGTTCTGTGTGCTGTGCATAATCATATTAATAGCTATTTTTTACAAGATGTTTGGAGCCAGATAGTGTTTACGGTATAAATCCTGGCTACTCTTTATGTTGTAATTTCCCTCTATTCACCATGAGCAGCAACAGAAAACACTTGTCACCATCATTATTTTACTTGGACTATAGTAGAGAATTTAGCATATTAAAGCATACAATGGAAATATATTTAAAGTATTTTAAATGCTCAAAAATAATCCCAAATATATTGTGGGGATGAATATCTCAGGGTAGGTACACAGTAACTGAAATTATTTCCTCAAAGTCAGTAACTTTCTTTGATATCTACTAGTAAGAATAATGTGTTGGAAGTTGATTTCCTAAATCTCATTGGACTTTGATAATGAGCATACACAATCAAGCTTAAGACAGAATGATAAATACTGTCTCATGTATACTTTCAATACACATTTGATTTCTTTTAAAAAATAAAGCTATTTTTCCTTAGATGTTTATTTTGTAGATGGCAAAAAATAGTACATCTTTAAGTGCTTATAAACTACTGTTGCTAACATAGAACCCCAAAATAAGAAGTTAATTATCCTTTTTGGGCCACCGAGGAGTGAAAAAAATTTCAATCAAGTCAGAAAGAAGTTCTAGTCCTACTTTTACTAGTATCTACCTAAAGTATCTGAACAAGTTAACCACTTCATTTGACCTCAGTTTTCCCTATCTTGTCGAAAGAGGTTAGAGTTTACTTCAAGTTTCCTTTCAACTTTATGAATGCTGTTTTGCTTTTGGGCTGTAATTAGACGTTTAAAATTTTTACTTCACTTTTAAAAAGTGCCAGAGTTTCTAATTAGACATGAAGATTTAAAATCATCCAAAAGTGGTACTATAAAAATTAATAAGAGAATCTTTTAAAAGAAAACCTGTATCTTCTTACTAAAGTCATGACGAACAATGCAGGAAAATTGTGCAAATAGGCAGAAGGCTTAAGTTTAATGTTAGCATACAGGCAAACATTCGTAATCCAAAAGATACCTAAGAATAATTGGTCAAGGGAGCTGGGATTTCCTTTGCCGGCCACTTGATGTCATCAGCACAGGAAAACTCTGAATGGCACAGTGGTCAAACAACTTGTCAGAATTTGGTATGTAGAATATTGAGGCAGCGGAAACTTCAATTGAACCTAGAATTACAATCTAAAATCATCCACTGAGTTTGTTAAACTCAATTTACATCCCACAATAACTTTATATCAATTTAAAGCATATATGTGTGTATATAAATATACACATATTTTTAGTGAACTTGTTTGAATGAAAAAAAGCAAAACTGGTTATTTTATATAACAAACCAGCAAAAAATGGAATGTAAATCTGTCTCTTGGGATATAACTGATTGCTAGAATCACATGAACAGCTTTTTAAAAAATGATGTTGCAGTAGCATTTCCAGGCTCCTGATAACAAGGTTATCATAGATTTGGCTGCTAGATCACTGCAAGGCTGGGATATATTGGAGAACGCTCACCTGGTATGGTCCAGTTGCTTCTCTTAAAAACTCTTGGGTATGGTCCCGTCCATATAGAGTGATTTCAAAAAGGTAAATTCTTGTTGGTCTCTAGAATCATCCTCAGAAATACAGTAACAATTTAAGAGCAATGCATGCTGACTCCAGGCTATTTTATGTACTTTATTTACTCCCTACAGCAACCATATAAGGAATGTAATTACTGATTGACAGATGAGGAAATGAAAATTTACAGAGGTTAAATTATATGCTCCTTCAAAGTTGTATGGTTACTAAGCAACAGAATCTGTACATGAGCCTAAATTTGACCCCAAAAATCATGCTCTTTGTTGGTTGGCTAACTCTTCCAACATTGGATTTAGACTAATTCTTAGTCTGTCTAAAACTACATTTCAATTTAATGATCACCATGCTGGACATGTAAGGGATTAGAAATGAAGACAGGGGCTCTGTCCTAAAATAACTTGTAACTTTAAAAATATTAAAACAGAACTTACCTGGAAGAGTAAAATGGAGAACCAAGTGTCACAGGAGTCCTACCGTGTGGAATGAAGTTTGCTCTGGAAGCCACAGATGCTAAAGGCATCAATAAGCAGGTCTACTTTTTCTCCATAGTCAAGTTCAAATGTTCACCTTGAACACTTGGCAAATTTCCCTCTCTTGTTCTGAGGAAACCAAAATGGAAAACGAATAATGAAAACTGGTCCAAGGGAACCTAGTGGAATATGGGATATCGGGGCCTATAGAGAAGTTGGGTTATTACTTAAATTAACAACTGCACAGACTGCTTGACAATCAGGTTTTTGGACCAGGCACCTATTCTCAGACTCATTAAAAAAAAAAATCAACTTAATTTTACTTTCTTGGTATTTTGGCCTTGGTAGTTTCTTGGTAAAAAATCAAAGCTTAACCAAGTTTAATACATTATGAAGGGATATATTCCTAAGTGCCTGTTAAAAGGAATCACCATGTTGAATCACTGGTTGTACAGAAAGAAAATTATGTCCATGAGTATGCAGTTGCAGTGGGCCTATTTACCATTTTCCAGGCAAAAAAAAAAAAAAATCTTTGGTAGTTTTTGCCTCTTTTGTTAACCTTCAGGACGATGCTTACTGTGATGATTGGATAACCTGAGTAATTTCTCAACCTTATATTAACCTAGACAACACAGAACTTTATTAATTTTTATTTTGGTGAAAACAAGAACTACAGCAGTCTGACAGATTTTACTTTTCCTTTGAGCACATAGGAGAAGACAAAGGGACTTGTTAAATTTGACAGAGCAATTCTACAAGCACTTACACTGGTTAGGAACATAAAATATCAAGTACCACATTACTACTAGGGCAAGAAATATCAAATAAGACGGTTATGTTTTTCTTCTTGAGATTACTTTCACAAGACAGCCACATTTGCACAAGTTCACACTCTGTAAAGATCACATTACTCAAATTCTATTTCTAGGGATAAAGCTATATACAAAGAGAGACCAGAACAAGCTAATATATTAATGATAATCACAGAAGTCTTCATTCTGCACAGGAAACAAGTTAGATATTTTTGCACACATTCTCAATTACAAGCAAAAAAACAGGACTGTAAATGTCAATTCTGCCAGCAAGCAAAAATGGGGAATAGGATTTTATTCAAATACAGTGAAATAAGAAGCAAATACCATCAATCTTCCACATATAAAAGATCACTCCTAGAATTATAGAGAGAAAACAGACTTGCATGTATGTGTATAAAAATCTGGTGAATTCAAGGATATAGGAAAAATTAGCAGGAAACCCTCTTCCAAGAATCCTCTTTAAATAACCACGGATTCTCCCACCTCTCCTGGGAAGAGCCTTGGGCCTCTCCTCTGCCCCTGAACCTGCAGGGTCCAGTCTTCCCTGCCTGCCTTTCCAAGGCCACTCCACAGCAGGCTCATTTGTTTCTGAGCTTTCAGTTTCTCCAGCTTAGAGCATGCTCCCCAATGCTCTATATCCAGGTTTCCCAAGCCCTGGGGAGCTTATGGCCAGGCCTTCACCAAGAAAGATGAAGGGGTAAGGGTGGAGGTCAGCAGCAGCACCATACCCCTCCAGAAGTAAGACAGCCCTGACACACTGTTGTCCCAGCGACTAGAACTTGTTTGGAAATCCAGAGGCACCACATATCTCCTTGCACCCGAGGAGGGAGACTTGGCTTCTGCCCAATGCAGACAGCAGCCTGCTCCCTCTTTTGTTAGGGCAGAAGCAGGGAAGGAAATGAGGAAGCTAAGGTTTGAGAGCCAAGGGCCAGGCAGTGGGATGGAGGCCCTTAGGACATCGGGGATAGAATAAAATAGCGCTGGGCACAGGGTTGACCCACAAAATGCTGCTGGGGGTTATGTCTAAGTGGTCCAAGGCCTCCAAAAAGAACCGCCATCTTTAGAAAAGTGGAGTCAAACTAATTTTTGGTTGCTTTGTATCACAACCTGCTGTGAGTCTTGAACCCATCTCTGTGAAGTGCTTCTGTCTCCTCCCAGCTTCTCAAACTAAAGATTAAAAAACACACAGGTTCTGGTAAGTAATGAGAAAGGACGAGGTTGTCGAAGTTGGTCTGAAAGAGCACTGCGTAACTAACAGTTACCCATAGGTCTGCCTTTGAAACATTCAGATCTTGCCAAAGGAAGTGGGGAGGTGGCATGAGGGCAGAAGAGGGTAATGAGATCTGGAGAATCTATTACCCAGCAGCTTTCTCCCTCTGGACACAATCAAGGGGAGAGCAAATTAAAAACCCTGCGTTACTAGTTTTGTTTGTTTCTGAACTGTCACTGCTGCTGAGGGAGGAGAGGGAAGAAATGGGGGCTATGAGACAAGGAGGGAGGGAGAGAAGGGGGTGGGAGGAGGAAGAGAGGCAGGAATACATGTCTTTAGTGCCCCAGCCTAGCAACTCGGTCATGCTTAGAGTAGGTAAGGAAGGGGGTGCCTAACCAAGTTGCCTAGATTAAGGGTGGTTTATTGGCCAGGACCCAGAAAGGCTGTTGGAAGGGACCCCCGTTCCAGCCTTGCTTTGGGCACTGTCACCATATGACTGCCCAACCTTCCTGCCAGCCAGTGGGTTTATGGGTAACCATTTGGAGGGGTTAAGGGGACCGGAGGGGGAGGGGGTTCCTGTGTGCTGCCTGGGGGCTTCAGTCCACAGATAGTTCCTGAAGAGGCAGGCCATGGTACATGGGCACAGCTCATCCAAAACACTGAAAACAGGTTTGGGTAGGCCGCAGCCCAGCTTTCATACTCACCAGTACTTGGTCACAGTACAGCGACCAAAGGCATAAGAAGATCAACAAGACACAGTGTACCTCTCATCTGATACCTCATTCAAGCCTATTAGCTACCCACCAGCCACCTGCTTATTCTGCCAGATAACCAGCAGGTTGGATGGCATACGCCCAGGAAGGCAGCCGGGAACCAGTTAGTGGTAGCCTGGAGCGTCCAGCTTGGGTCGATGGCTGGCATCATCTCTATCAGCTTCATCTTGCGGTGGTGAAGCTCAAAAGATCTTGCCACAGAGTGCCAAGGATAAGAACGCAGACAGCATAAAGTATGAAGCCCGGCTAGTTATTTGCAAAGATAACATAGCAAGTTAACGTGTGGTAGATCACCACCGAAAAACCTGGGGCAAGACCGTCGTCACACACAGGGCCCAAGGCATGCAGAGGAAGTCAGTGCCTATCCACGGCACCCTGAGCTCGGCACAAAAGCTGTACAAGGCCATGCACTTGGAACACAAAACACTTTGCAGAAGAGCAAGGAAGTCCAGAGGAAGGAGAGCACCGACAAATACGCGATAACCTTGCAACTGATTGAAGCCTTAGAAGAACCAAAGAATCCAGGTGAAGAGAAAGCAGATGGGGGCGTGCATGCTATCGGCTAAGCCTAGGATGCGAGCGGAGGTGGTCAAGAAGCGGTGCAGGAGCTTCTCACAGGCCAGGAGTTAGCCTGACTGGAACCGGAAGGCCCTGGGGCTCTCCACCGGCTGCCTTGCTGGGTCTCGAAATCTTCGGGGCCCTTCGCCCATCAGGTAATATTGTAGGGGATTGGACCACAGTTCTCCTTTGATAATCTCAGCAATCCTGTCGAATTCCAGGAGGCTGTGGTCTGAGAACCAGTTGAAGAAACTGGGGATAGTGTTCCCTTCCCGGTTCCTGTGGACATGGGTCTGGGGGTCTTGGCCCTGGTGCCAGCGGATCGGAGTGGAAAGAGACACCACCCGGCCGGAGGACCTGCGCTCGTACTCCTTGACGAGCCCCTCATTCCGGAAGTAGGGGTTGCTCTGAAAGATGAACTTGAATTTGCAGCCTGCTCTAGGGTGTTTAAGCTCCTCCACCTCCAAGTTGATCATGTACCTCATCATTTCTTCATCTTGACCACTGATCATCGGGGACAGCTGGGGGTGGTTCCCGAAGGCAGTGACCCAGAATCCAGGGATATTTTGGATAATAAAACTTCTGCGCTGCATGTGGAGCCTTCGCATCCGGCCAAACTTGCGCTCCAGCTGAAGGAAGGCCCTGTCTGCCTGGGCATTGACGTTTAACAGCTCCTGATCGATCGCCTCCAGCGAGTCCATGCAGTGATTGGCCTTCGGGGTCCTCGCCCGCGCCTCCTCTTTCACTCCTCCTGCCACCTTTTTCTCCTTGGGGACCAATTTCTTTTCCTCCACCGCCTCCTCTGCTGCTCCCTCCTTTCCCACTGTCGCTGAGATGGCGCACTTCTTTGTCACTGTCACGCCGTCCTTGGCCTTAGGCCCAGGCATCATCTGAGACCCCAATCCCTCCGCGTCACGGGCTTCTGGCGCTTTCTCCCCAGCAGGGCCGCACGGCTCTCTCGGCTGACAGCCATTTTCCTGGCTATTGTCGGCAGCCACCGAGGGGGAGGCAGGGGCTGCGTCCAGTCCCTCTGCGGGAGGCAGAGCCTCTTTCGGGTCCGTTTTAGCGGCCGCATCACGACCCCTAGCAACTGGATCGCCGAGCCCCGGGCCACTGCCCGAGGCGGCCTGGGATGCGCCTCCCTCCGCGGAGCTCTCCAAGCTGCGCTCACCTGTGTGCGCCATCTCCACCTCCACCTCCACCTCCACCTCCACCTCCCGCGGCGCCTCCGCGTCCTCGCCCCTGCGCGCGTTTAGGTCCGGATGTGCCGGGGCATGGTCGGGAGCGGCGGGGCCGCAGGTTTCGGGGACGGAAGGGTTGCTGGCCTCGTCCTGACCGCTCATTTTGCTGAGAGTCAGACCTGCAGGAGAGCGAGCCCCGGCCTCTGCAGAAGTGGTGCTCCGCCCCTCGCGTCACCCCTCTCTCCCGCCTGGAGGATGCTGCTATGGCAACCGGTGACGTCAGGACCGCAGCGTCTTACCGTCGCGCGAGAAATAACTGCTCCTGGAGATTGTGGTGGCCATCGAAGGGAGTCCATTGTCTTTAGGGTACAGAATGATGTTCGTTTCGTCAGTCTGGAAGTGGCTTGGCTTTCGTGAGCAGGGGCAGCAAACGCAAGCATGGGCGAGCTCTGTTCCTGTGGGTCTTCTAAGGCATTAGGGATTGTGCCTTCAAGTCAGCTCCTAGGGCTTCTTCAATGTACAGATTCGTGGCTGTTTCCAAAGAACGGAGGTGCACAGAATTGGATGTTTAAGAAAAGTGAAGTGTTTCTGTGTTAAGTGTGATCATTTAAACAATTAGGAGCAACTGAAAGGGAAGCCCCTCATCCCAAGAAGACATAATAAAAGATAATTTCAAGTTTCTATACCTATTTTAAAGTTTATATACTTTTTGGCCAACACCTACGAATTAATTGGACAATATTGCCTCTTCACTGTATAAGTAGAAAAATATTGTATATTTCTTATTTAGGGGTGACCTAGACACACACGAGCGTGCAAATTCGGCCTTGTAAGTATTACTGGAAGAAATGTAATCTCAGGAGATTTTAATTTCTAAAATTATGCATATCATATGTTGCTTATCCTCAGATTATAATCTTAATCTAAAAAAAGTTCTTGCTTCGTAAATGCCTGTGGGCATGAAGCCTGCAAATATTTGCCAAAATTGGCTTCTGTGATAATTCACTGCAGGGCAGAAACAATGCTCAACTGTTTGCAGGCGCTGAAGCTATTATTGCCTTAATTAAAATATTTTAAGTAATGTTTAAAATGTTAATGTTAAAATACTTACCTAAAAGGTAAGAAAAACCCTGACCTGTTTGGCTCAGTGGATAGAGTGCCCGCCTGCAGACTAAAGGGTCCCAGGTTCGATTCAAGTCAAGGGCGTGTACCCTGGTTGTGGGCACATCCCCAGTAGGGGGAGTGCAGGAGGCAGCTGATTGATGTTTCTCTCTCATGGATGTTTCTAACTCTATCCCTCTCTCTTCCTCTCTGTAAAAAATCAATAAAATATATATATATTTTTTAAAAGATAAGAAAAGTTACTGTCTATTCAGGTCAGCTCATGCAGTTCATTAGGTAGTGATGTCACTACTATCTGTTGGTTTATTGGGGCGTGAAAATACTGTTGTTAGTCCTTAGAAAAATGCAAGAAGGAAGGAAAACTAAAAGTTTGCATATTTTTAACATCTTAAATCCATATTAGAAAATTACTATGATGACTTGTTGAAATAGAAACTCCACTACAGAGCACCCTATATTATGATCACTTTCAAAGAAGGGCTTAGAAGTGAATCCCCTTGTAATACCTTAATCAATAAAGAAAAAACTAAAGTAAAATAAAGAAGTGTAAGGAAAAGTTAGGGGAAAAGGAATTAGAGAAAAGCAGCAGTTATACTGACATTTTTAATGAGGGAAGTAGTGCAGAATTTTCCAACTAAGAATGAAGTGCTGCTGGAAAGACAATACAGCCTTTCAGTCATAGTTTAGCTTACAAAGGTTTACCAGCGAATTCATAAACCATTTTTTTTACCCCTGCTCAGCCTGCTAATGACAGACCGCCCAGATGACTACTGCTATCTAATCAATTACCCAATCAAAAATTGTGCAAACAGGATTCACTCTTCCCAGACTACAGTTTTCTCTCCCGCTGTCCTCTTTCTTTTAATAAATCCCATTTTTGCTTTTATGGGGTAAAAATCAATCTACTGATCTATCCTCCATGCAAACAAGTAAACTATGTGCTAGAATTAACTGACTTTGTGACTTTGAGTTATTCTTTGACACCTACTCTGCCTTGTTTTGTAAGTAAATCTCTTATTTTGTTTTTATAATGAAAACAGTCAATTATAGATGAAGCAGGAGCAGCAACAGAGTTTAGGTTCCCAAACCTATTGTGCATCAGAATCACCTGGAGAGCCGGTTAAAACACAGTTGCTAGGCTCCACTTCCTGAGATTTTTATTTAGTAGGCAAGAAATGGGGTTCTAGAATTTGCATTTCTAACAAGATTCTGGTGATGGTGGTGCTGCTGCTCTAAGGTAATTGAAGGAGTTAGGTTGGAATTGAAGAATCAGAGAGAAGGGCCCGAATAAGGAAGGTCAGAAAAGCATCTTATAGGCATTTGTGCAGAAGTGGAGAGGGAAACTCAGGGAGATTCTTGACAGTGCCCCAGGGAAATTATTATGATGTTAGTACTTCTTCAGGACATATTGTCCAGAGCAGACTGAACTAATTTAGTGACTAGAGGATGACAGAACCTCTGAGTTTGTAAATTAAGGGAATCTCTAGAGAGATCAACTTTGGCCTGGAACTGAGAGAAAAAAAGTTAAAAAGTAATTCCAAGATTGGAATTATAAATGAAATTATACAGCAGCAAGAAGAACTTGCAAATAAGTTCTTGCCACGTAGAGTTAGCATCTAGTATTTAAGCACAGGAGAGAAGTTAAAACACTGGAGATGTGCAAATGGAGTTCCAGTTTTTTAGTTCCCAACAGTGTTTTAAAATGTTATTTATTGAGGTTATAATTTACATACACTATGGATCTGAAGTGCACAATTTTACAAGTTTTGACAAATACATCTGTATTATCATCACCCAAATCAAGATATGGAGCATTACTATTACCCCTAAAATTTCGCTCATGTTTCTTCCCATTTATTCTCCTGAATTCTCAGGCAAGCACTGTGGATTTCTATCCCCAGTGTTTCCCATAGCAAGCGATTGAACTCCCAGTCTACTGGTGGAACTCCTGGAATTTCATATATGCCAATTATATAGTTGGCAAGCTGGGGAGGGACCACAGGAGGGCTCCAGGGCATGTCCAGCCCATCTCACTCAGTCCCTATCAACCAGACCCCAGCAGCAAGCTAACCTACCAGTCAACTGTCTGCCCCCTGGTGGTCAGTGCCCATCATTGCGAGCAGTTGATCGGCCTTACCCTATCATTAGCATATTATGCTTTGATTGGTTGAAGGCTGACCAGTTGATCAGACACTTAGCTTTTTAGGCTTTTATTATATAGGTTTTTTAAAAAGAAGCAGACTGTGGGACAGCAAGAAAGTAAATTTTCATGTAAAGTAGAAGGAGGTGTGATATATGTAGCCAAGTGGCATCTGCTAACACTGGTTGCTTGTAGCCATGTGCTATGGGCTTGTTAAGAGCTGTATCCAAGGCAGTAAACCACTTAATGGACTCATGTATCTATGCAAGAACATTTCTTTCAGGTGATACTGGCCCACTCCTCTTTGGGTGAACTCGTGGTCAGCTTGTTTCCTATGATGGCATTGGTTATGTTCAGTACCAGAAATCATTGCCAGGTTGTTGTTGGTGGTGGTGGGGGGGCAGGGAAAGGAGAGGTAGAATATAATTATCTTCAAGTATTTACTAAAGAGATCTTTTGTACAATCAAACTAATTCTATTCTGTAAGACTACATGGATTATATGGAGCAGATGTGTTAAGAGCCTACTATATTCCCAGTACTTTGTCATAGCTGGATGTTATAAGGTGGTAGATTTCTGAATAAATGTAACAAAACTGGAGAGTGGGCATTCCCTCACTTGAGGAGGGTTATCCATGATTCTCAAACTTGTTTGCACCTTGGGGTCTAATTTAATTGGTTTGAGGTAGAGTCTAGGCATCATGATTTTATCAAAACTCCCAGCTATTTATAATGGGCAGGTTTGAGAAATATTAAGCTAAATGACTACTGATCTAAACATAAATTAATTGAGAAAGTAAAACTGAGAGGAAGGTAAATGGGAGTTAAATATTGATTACATATATGCCAGGAATTGTGGTTGGCATTTTTACACTCTAACCTTTATTAACAACTAGAGGCCTAGTGCACAAAATTCATGCACAGATAGTGTCCCTAGACCTGGCCAACAATCAGGGCCAATCAGGTTCCCGGGCCCCCCGCCGCCTCCTTCCCTTGCTCCCTCAGTGCCACGCCACTGGTTGCCTGCCATATTCCATGCTGCCCCATGGTGGTCAGAGCACATCATAGCAAGCGATTGAACTCCCAGTCTACTGGTGGAACTCCTGAGGGGTTATTTTGCATATTAGCCTTCTACATATATATATGGGCGGGGGGCAGGTGCATGCAATTCATGCACTCGAGGAGTGGGAGGAGTGCAGGTCCTTCAGCCTGGCCTGCACCCTCTTCAGTCTAGGAGCCCTCAGGGGATATCTGATTTATAGCCTGGGGAGCGGGCCTACGCCATCAGTTGGAAATCAATGCCACGGAGGCAAGAAAGGCTCCTGCCACCACTGCTACACTCACCAGCCATGAGCCCAGCTTCTGGTTGAGTGACGCTCCCACTGTGGGAGTGCACTGACCACCATAGGACAGCTCCTGGTGGTCAGTGTGCACCATAGCAACTGGTCATTCCACTGTTTGGTCAATTTGTATATTCGCCTTTTATTATATAGGATGTTAGTACTTGGAATCTTTTAGCACAGTGCCTGGCACATAGCAAAGCTCCCACGTTTGTTACTGTTATCATCTTAAAACATTATAATTCTAAAATTATTTAATCCCAACTTTAAAGCTAATGTGTTTTTCCTGTCTCCCCAGGCCAGTAGAAAGGCATCTGGGTATCTGCAATAAAAGAGAAACATGCAAATTGGTGTAACTCCACTATGCCTACCAGCCAATCAGAGCGACTATGCAAATTAAACCCAACAAAGATGGCAGTTAATTTGCATACTCAGGCACAGAGTGAAGACTGGAGACTGAAGAGGCTTGGCTTCTTCACTGCAGCAGAGAAGCCAAGCCTCACTGCAGCCAGACCAAAGGCCTGGGTCCCGGGTGCTGGAGGAAAACCGGTGCCAGCAGCCAGGGTATAGAAGGCCTATTGCGCGAATCTTAGTGCAACAGGTTTCTAGTTTATAATTAGCAGCTTATTTAAGTGACCTTTTTCATTATTATTAAATTTTTTTAAAATAATGTGTCCTTTATGGATTTTAGAGAGAAAGACAGAGGCCCCTTTCCATTTTTTGTGGGAAACGAGTAAAATCGGATCCACCAGGGAGACTGTCAATGGACATGAGGAAACATACCTTGGAACCGGCAAAAATAAAAATGTTTTACGTCGTTGTCGTGTGTGTGCCGCTCATAAACTACGCAGTGAAACGCGGTACATGTGCAAGTTTTGTAATGTACCCCTGCACAAAGGAAAGTGTTTCGAACGCTACCACACAGTGACGGGAAAATGCCCGCTTATAATTAATAGGACCATTTCTTCCTGGCCTTTTCTCAAGAAAGTTACATTAAATGTAAGTACTGAGAACATGAAGCCAAAAAGTAGACACTGTTTTCCTAATTTGATCTGATGGAAGATCTTTGGTGGGTCTTAACAAATTCTGAGGTCAAGGGAAATGGATCAAGGTGGCCCTTCAGAACAGAAACAAAGCACTTCAATCAAACATGGAGAAAATACTGCTCACAAGTGAAACACCTCCCATACAAATTAATAAAGATATCTATTATTTCTATACAGTCTAGGCACTTTAATTATAAATTAACATGGAGAAGTTGGCCCTGAGGGGATGGTCCTCCTCTTGACCACATAAATCCCATTTTCTTGTGCATGTGGCGGGTTTGAGTATGTGATTTGCTAGAGAAAACATCCAAAGAATGACATCCCCCACAATGAGATAGAGTTCTTCAAGAGCAAGGACAATATCTATATTCCATATAATCCTTAATACAGTATCCAATACAAAAGAGTAATTGCTGTTGCAGAAATTAGCACGCTAATTTTTAACAATCAAATATGCTTCATCAAGTGGTGAGCACTGAATTGACTTGTTGCAATGCTAGATTCAGATTTTTTTCTGTTGCTGGCTAACTGCTAAAACTTGCAACCCATGTAACATACCCAAAATGGTATATTTAATGACTGAAATTACTTTGATTTTCTGAGCTTCATGTACATCTGTAAGCCAAAAAGTACAGAATATTTTATTCTAGAAAAATATGAAGCTTTAGGTCCTAAATATTGCTAGAGATTTATTAACCAATATAACCATCAGTGGCAATTTGGCACCCAGGTCTACCTTACTTATATCCAGAAAAATAGTTTTACTCAGTACGTTTTGCAAAATATTGGCTATATCTTAGAACAAGATTATAAAAGGCATTTCATTTCATTATCCACTGGCCTCTAGTTATACTTTACCCAACTTGAATTTAAACTAGATAATCCTTGTTCTAAAGCCACAAAAAAAACTTCACAGGGAGAAAGAATGATGCTTAATTTTTAGGTATTTTTATATACTTTGACATACTCAAGAAGTCTAGACTCATTCTGTCCCATGTAATTTAAAATTTACCAGTAGCCACATTTAAAAAATGGATGAGAAATTAACTTATAATGCATTTTATTTAACCCAGTTAATCAAAAATACTATCATTTCAAATGCAATCAACCTAAAAACTTAAGATATTTCACATTTTTTCCAAACCACGTCAATGAAATCCAGGGTGTATATTATACTTACAGCAGATCTCATTTTGGTCTAGCCACATTTAAAGTGCTCAATAGCCATTGATGGCTCGTGAGTACTGTATTGGACAGCACATATCTAGAGTGTAATGACCTTCAATCTCCAGGTGAATAGTCACCTTAAGATGTACAAAAACAAAGAACATAAAAGTTGATCCAAAGTTGTTGCTCTTGTTAACAAGTGAAAGGTTAGATGTGTTTGGATTTTTTCTAATTTTTGCTTTTATTTAATAAAGGCTTTGACATAATTTTACAAATGCCTTTAAAACCATTTTCTTCTTTTCATTACCTCATCAAAAGTCTTTCTGGGTCAAGCATGTCAAACACAAGCCAAATTAATAAGATTTAAGTTTATGTGAGCCACAAAAAACAAAAGCTTCAATTTTCATGGAAATACAGGTTTATTTAGATATTTAAATAAAAGTTTTATTTAGCTGAAGGCAAACTGTTGAAATGTGTAATCAACATAAAATAGAATATTTTAATAAAAATTAAATTTTTCTTGAACATTAACTTACCAGATACTGAATAACTGCATAAATAAGCATAACGCAAATAAATCTATTTTTTTTGTTCTCCGAAAGCAAAGCATTTCCTGTTGTGCACACCAAACAAGTCAGTACAAGTCAAATGACATGGCAATCAGCTGCTAAAATATTCGCTGCTAGCATTAGTGGAAATAGTGCACCTGCATGTAAAGGGCATAAGGAAAATGAATCTAACAGGATTAATCAGTCGTCAGTGAATGTTGTAGTTCGTTATTATGTATAACAGGATATTGTAAAAATTAAGTTACAAATTTTTATTAAAACATTTCTTACATACCATTATACTGGCTGGGCGAAAAAATATTCCTTGTGGGCCGCATGTGGCCTGCCAGCCCTGTTTGACATGCTTGGCTGGATACTAGGTTACTTTTTCTCCATTTGAGTTGTCCTTCAGTATTTATCTGGTGACAACTATGTACATTAAGCTAGATGCAGTGATGAAGGTAAAAACATCCTTTTCCATCTCTGCTTTCACAAAACTTCCAAACCAGAAAGGGACAGTGAAAGACATGTGAATAATCTGTCACTCTGCCAATTGTTTGTTTCCCTATCAGACTTTCCCCAGTTCTTTAACAATAAATAGAACGCATTCTCTCTTCTTATACTTAGCTTCCTGGGGCCTGACAGATGCCTTAACAAATGTTCATGGAATTCAATATAATAAATTACTGTGTTATTTTCTAGAACAGAGAATCCTACAAAGTACACCAAGTACATATAAGAAGTTTCATCTTCCCTAAGGGGAAGAGATAAAGTGTAAAACAGAAGAGTTATGAGAGGCCTTGAAAGATTTGACAGAGATAGAAGGTGGTGAGGTTTGAAGAACAAACAAGTTTCTACAGCTGAGAAAGTATGGGATAGAAGAGTATATCACTTATGATAAGAATTTTCTGCATGTGCTTATTAAATGTACAAATGACTAAAACAAGCCTGAGTATTCTGAAACTATTATCATGGAAGCTTTAAGGAAGTGAAGGTTGGAGTGGAGTGGGGGTGCTTCACAAAGTGTATGGGGAAACTGACATCATGAATAAGCAGATGCAACTGTTGACATTTTAAAGTAAACAAAAGGAACATCCCTTCCTACCTTTCCAGGCATAGTAGTGTGCCATGCCATATTTTAGTTTACTTTGGGTAGTAATCTGTTGTATTCATTGAAGAACTTTATTAAATAAATTCCATAATCTATTATCTCTAATAATTTCTTCAAGCATGTTTGTTGACAGGGTGAAAAATAAGAACTCTTAACAGAGTAACATACTTTTATTTTACCATCATGCATATATATTAATGGTACACTTCCAATGACAGAACAATCTCCCAAGTACTTAAGCTAAATTGTTAATAAGTTGTTATCAGGGCAAATTATCAAGCAAGACAGTCAAACCACACTGTTTTTGCAGGTTATTTTTCCATGAAGACAGTAATTTCCAAAGTCTTGATAATCTGACAAGATTAAGTTATTTACATTTCTAAGAATGCAGTTTTGACAGAAACACGTTGAAAACCATGAATGAATATTCATTTAAGTCTCTATATCATTACAATACTGGAAAGATCGTTACTTTTCTAAATGTTCCCAAACAAAAGCAAAGAAAACTTGTATAACTCAATTTTCCTACTAAGGAAAAACAGAAAACAACAGGATTTTACTAAGTATTCGTGAAATAAAGGACACATTATTAATCTACATAAATTAAGTCAAATGAAAATGAGAGAGAAAACATCCAAAGTTGTATTTCTTCAAATAACTCTTCTCACCCTTGCCAGTGTGGTTCAGTGACTAGAGCATTGGTCCAAGCACTGAAGAGTTGCCAATTCCATTCCTGGTCAAGGTCAAGAGCATGTATCTGGATTGCAGGTTTGATGCCTGTCCTGGCTGGGATGTGTGCAGGAGGCAACCAATTGGTATCTCTTTCACATGGATATTTCTCTTTCACAACCCTCTTCCTCCCTCCCACTCTCTCTAAAAATCAATGGAAAAGATATCATTGGGTGAGAATTAACAACATAAAAAAATCCTGGCCAGTATGTGCAGTGGTTAGAGCGTTGACCCACTACACCAAAGGACTGTGGGCTCAATCCCCAGTCAAGAAAACATACCTGGATTGCAGATTCATTCCCAGCCCTGGTTGGTCAGGGCATATGAGGAGGCAACCAGTCAAAGTGTCCCTGGAAATCATGGAGAGCCAAATTAACTAAAAGACCTGCTTTTGCAGATGTTTCTAAGCTCCCCCCCCCCCCCCCCCCCCC
>PVJC01008835.1:0-14158 GCA_004026665.1 Murina feae | reverse complement strand
CCACTTCCCTGAAGTAGGGCTCTCAGATGATAGGGATCAAGGAAAGGGGGGGTGAGAAAGAGATGCCTTTTGGGTAGAGGAATGGAAAGGAAATTTGTGCTAGCAGGAAACTTGGGTCCACCACCAGTTCTGGAGATTCTGGTTTACCAGAAATGAGAGGAGCTGACAATGGTCTGGAAGGTGTTCATCGAGTAGGCAGCAGGCTAAGAGGAGTGGGCACAGCCAGAAGCAGGCAACGACAGGTGACTAGAGGTGCAAGGGGAGCAATGGAGTCACATAAGTCACAAAGACCAAGTGGCCCACTGCTGCTCCCCAGTGTCTCTGGTTGCTTTATTTTCTACAAAAGTCCACAGGCTACATGCCTGCCCTGCAGAGCAGAGTGGGTAGAACAGGCCTCTAGACAAAGCTAGCATCCCAGAGGCCCTGGAAACACAGAGCCCACGCAGTGCAGAAAAAGGCGGTGAAATTTACAGCATATTTACAACACAGAGTCCAAGCAGCGCAGAAAAAGGCAGTGAAATTTACAGCATATTTACAACAGACTCCAAGCAGCGCAGAAAAAGGCAGTGAAGTTTACAGCATATTTACAACACAGAGTCCAAGCAGCGCAGAAAAAGGCAGTGAAGTTTGGCTTAGCAGTAGTGTGACGCGCGGCCTTGCAGAATGCGACAGTAATGCAGAACAGCATGGAGGTTGTATGTAAGTGGCATGAAAAGTCAGGCTGTGGAGAAGTGGAGAAGCATGGCCACGAAGGTCTCAATCTTGAGGTTGAGAAATCAAATGTCCAGGAAAAAAAGGTCTTACAATGTCCTAAGGAAAAGAAAGAAGAAGGTATTCCGCTGCTCAAGCACAGGTTTCAGCAGGCAGTGTCAGGGGACCTTGCGCAGGTGGAGTCGCGAGGAGGAAGCTTAACCAGACTGGAACCCAAACGGCCTGGGGATCTCCACGGGCTCCCTCAGGGGGCGGCGTCTGGCCCTGCGGACGCCCTCCCGCAGCAGGTAGTACTGCAGAGGGTTCGGCCACAGGTCCTCTTTGATGATCTCGGCAATCTTGTCGGACTCCGGAAGGCTGTGGTCGGAAAACCAGGTGAAGAAACTGCAGACGACGTCCTGGTTTCTGCGAATGAAGGACTGGGGCTCATGACCCCGCCGCCACACGATGGGCGTGGAGAGAGACACCACGCGGCCGGAGGCCCTGACTTCATACTCCTTGACGATCAGCTTGTTCCTGAAGAAGGGGTTTCTTCGGAAGAAGAACTTGAACTTGCAGCCAGTTCTCGGGTGTCTGAACTCCTTCACTTCCAAATTGGTTATGTATCTTAACATCTCTGCATCTTGGCCCCTAATCATGGGGGACAGCTGGGGATGGTTCCGAAAGGCCGTGACCCAGAAGCCCGGGATGTTCTGGATGATGTAGTTCCTCCGCTCCAAGTAGTGTCGGCGCATCCGCCCAAACTTCTGCTCCAGCTGCTGGAAGGCCCTGTCGGCCTGGGCATTCACGGTGTCCAGCTCCTGCTGGATCGCCTCCAGGGGGTTCATGCGGAGGTTCACGCGGAAATGCACATTCAGGGGCCGGCGCGCTGCCCCCTCCTGCACCTCCTCTTCGGCTCTATTTTCCTCCGCCATTTCTACTTCTTCGCCCCCTGGCTTCTCCTCTACCTCCATCTCCTCCTCTCCTTCCTCTTCCACCATCGCCTCAACCGGGGCCTGCGCCTCACCCGCGGCCTTCACCTCATCCGGGGCCTGCGCCTCAAACGCGGCCTTCACCTCATCCAGGGCCTGCGCCTCAAACGCGGCATTCACCTCATCCGGGGCCTGTGCCTCAAACGCGGCATTCACCTCATCCGGGGCCTGCGCCTCAAACGCGGCCTTCACCTCATCCGGGGCCTGTGCCTCAAACGCTGCCTTCACCTCATCCCGGGCCTGCGCCTCATCCGCGGCCTTCGCCTCATCCGGGGCCTGCCCCTCATCCCGGGCCTGCGCCTCATCCGCGGCCTGCGCCTCATCCGGGGCCTGCGACTTATCCGCGGCCTTCGCCTCATCCGGGGCCTGCGCCTCACCCGCGGCCTTCACCTCGGCCACCACCTCAGACCTCGACCTCTCAGCGCCACAGGTTTCCGGGGCCGACTCGGCACCGGCGCCGCGCGGCTCACCAAGCGGACAGCCATCGTTCAGGCCGCTGTCGGTTGCCATGGCCACAGACTCGGCTACCGGGGCCCCGGCGGGGGGCGGAGCCTGTTGCAGCTCTGCTTCGGTCGCCCCGAAACTGCGACCCTCGCCGACGCGGAACTGGGGAGTATGGCCGCAGACCGCAGGGTCGTGCGAGGCCCCCTCCTCCTCTGGAAGCTGGGGCCGTGGGAGCGCGACGGCCCCCAAGCTTCCCTCCCCCGACTCCGCCATCACCTGTGACGCCTCGGTTTCCTCACGGAGCTTCGGGCACGGGTGGGGGTCGGGGTGTCCGGTGGCGCCGTCGGCAGCATCGGGGCTGCAGGGCGGGAGGAGAAGGGCCCCCTCGACCCCATCCAGGCCGCTCATGGTGGTGGTCGTAGCAGCCAAACCGACCGCAGACTAATGGCTGCTTTCCTCACAGAAGCCGCAGTCGGCGTCCAGCGGCGTCTGGCGCCGCCCACCCCGCGGTCTCGCGAGGGTCTCCGTGAGGGTGACGTCACAGCCGCGGAGCTCGCCGCGCGACTTCGCTGCTCCCGGGATCGGCGCCGCTGCCGCCAGGTGCGAGCGGGGACTCAGTCTTACTTAGGGGATTGTGCCGGCGGGAGCGGTAAAGTGACTAATATATAAATAAGTGTGCATCTGGAAACTGCCTCAGCACATACGACTGGGGCAATTGCAGGGGCCACAGCGCTACCCTGAGTACTTTGTATAAACACAGGTTTCTCTGGCTTTCAATATTTTTCTAGGCAGGAAGGTAAGTCTGTTCCCTGTTACTCCATCATGTCCGAAAGAAGAAATCTTCTCTATTTTTAAACCAGGACGAATCGCAGATTGTTTCCCTCTTCTCAAAGGAGAAGTGACATGAAAATGTCAATATCCGCCTGTAACATCACTGGGAGCACAGACCACGCAGTGATGCATAGCACCCCTTGCTCGTCCTAAATTTATCATTGTGCCACGTGATGTCGGCAAAGAATTAAGCCAGGATCGATTTGCTAAATCTCGCTCAATGGCCCCTCACTGTAGAAAATAGAAAAGCTGTTTCCAGCCGCATAAAGTACTAATCTGTTCACAAATTTAGTTCTGCACGAAGATAAGAAAGTGTGGCTGTAATGAAGGGTGTGTTCATGGCACTCAGCTCATAGAGTTCCTGTAAGAGTTACGTCTCGGGTGGTTTTATTTTCAGATTGTTGACTTGTGAGGAAAACCGGTGTTGGAGATTCACAAGGCCTCGGAGAAAGACCACCTGCCACCATTTTAGGAAGAAAAGCCAGTTAAAATGGATAACCAAAATGGTCTGAAAGTAGAAGACAAACGCAGATTGCCAACATGCAGTAAGTTGAGGTGTAAAAGAGGCAAACGCTTTTTTTCTATTTTCTTTGCTTTCTGTGGTAGGCTGAGTAATGGCTCCCAGCGATTTCCAACTGCTCATCTTCAGAGCCCGTGAAGGTTTCCTACCAAGTAAAGAGACTTTGCAGACACGATTAGCTTAAGGATCTGGAGATGGATGATTATCCTGGATTATCTGGGTGCACCCTGCATAAGAGTGTCATTGAATAGTAAAACTGTAAACATTTTGTTTTTATATGTAAAATGATGTTAAGTTTCAAGCTCAGATAAATAAATACAAGTGGGTTTCCCCCCTTGGAAGTGGGGCAGTATTTTGTTGATGAGGACTTCATGCATTCCTGACCCTACCAAATGAAAGCCAATAAAAACCCCATTCTTTGTAATAACCAAAATATATTTCTACTAATTTCCAAGGGAATCTCTTTCAAATACTTGGTGGGTATGGTATTCCCATTGGTTCCAGCAGATGGAGCAATTGGTCTTTAAGTGATATGTCTAATCTATGATGGAAGAACTTTGAAATAATCTTTCACTATAAATGAAATACTCTTATAATTTAAATTGAATCATACTGTTGTATTTCCTCTAAGCTGTAATTGTTACAAAGTCATTTCTTCAAGCAGATTTAGGTTTGTTATGATGGCTTCCAATGATCAAATCAAGCCGAAGTATCAAATGATCTTACATACTCCTGTATAGGCTGGAGTCATAGACCTAGTTTCAAGTTTGAGCTCTGCTACTTATTACCTGTTTGACCTGATCAGGTCACATAATCCCTCTGAGCCATAATTTTCTCATAGTAAAATAGAGATTATAATCCATACTTTATAGCCCTATTAAGAAGATGAAATAAAATTTGTAAAGTGTTTAGCACTATAAGCTTTCAATGAATAGAAGCTAGTAGTATTTTTTTGTATTTTATGCTAAAACTCTCACTTGCATTAAAATTAAACTATTGTGCTTAGGATTTCGGAGAAGAAAGACAGCCATGTGCATTAGAGTGATCAGTGAAAGTTTCTTGGAAGAAATGAGACTTATATCCTTCTAAGGTAAGAGTTGAATAGCTTGAGAAAGAGATGGAGCATGAAGATACAGTAATCATACTTGTCCACTGCTCCAGTGATTTTAACATGCATTCTAGATTTTCACTGTCCAATATAGTGGTCATTAGCTACATGTGGCTATTTAAATTCAAATTAATTAAAATAAATAAAATGAAAATTTCAGTTCATCCATCACACTACCTGCCTTTCAGGTACTCAGTAGCAACATCTGGCTAGTGGCAACTGTACTGGGCAGCTTACAGCATTTCATCACGGCAGAAAGTTCTATTGGATATTACTGTTCTAGACATATAGTTTCCTCAGGTGGTAGAAAAAAGAGGGCTTGCCAGACCAAAAGTACCATACCACTGAGGAAGCCAGCCATTATTTTATAAAAGTACTAGAGGCCCAGTGCACGAAATTCGTGGGGGAGGGGGTCCTCAGCCCAGCCTGCCCCCTCTCACAGTCCAGGACCCCTCAGTGGATGTCCTACTGATGGCCACAGTCTAGCAGCAGAGGCTCAGAACAGGCTCCCGTGTGTGTGTGTGTGTGTGCGTGTGTGTGTGTGTCTGCTCTTTCCTGCTCGCAATCACAGTGGTGACCAGGAGCAGGCCCTGCTGCTTGCTGCCTGCTGGCCGCGCTTTCCTGCTTGCTGATCGCCACAGTGACCTGCAAGCAGGTCCTGCTGGGGGCTGCCTACTGGCCATGCTTGCCTGCTCATGGGCAGTGCAACCTGCTCCCAGCTTGCCAAGGCAATGCCTGCTGGGCTCACATTGCCGGGCTGATGCCACCAGCGTCCTGCCCCACCGCTATGGGCACCGCCATATTTTGTCACGGAGTGATGGTTAATTTGCATATTACTCTTTTATTAGATACGATTAAGGAAAAAATTACTCATGAAAATTTGTGTTTTCAGCTAACATTTTTTTTATTTTGCAAAAATTGTGTCTATGTTTGCCCTGACTGGTTTGGCTCAGTGGATAGAGTGTTGGCCTTCGGACTGAAGGGTCCCAGTCAAGGGCATGTACCTTGGTTGTGAGCACATCGCCAGTGGGAGGTGTCCAGGAGGCAGCTGATCAATGTTTCTTTCTCATTGATGTTTCTAACTCTCTATCCCTCTCCCTTCCTCTCTGCAAAAATCAATAAAATATATTTTAAAAAATTGTGTGTGTTTATAATTAGGATTAAGTATACTACAACTAATATACTGGCTCACATAATATCAAAAAAGATAGTCCAGATGTTATATTTCTGTATTATAAAGCTATAGATTTAAAATATAATTTGCAAATGTGTCTGAGCCATTACCCTTCATAGAGAGGAAGTTAAATGAATCAAATGCAGGAAGTATTAGTTGAAAATTTTATATAATTTCATTAGTCATTTAGATAATAAAATGTATGCTTGGTGGGACAAGCTCTTGATGTGTTTTTAGTAAGATAAAATAATTTAAAATAAAATAAAAATTATGTATGTGAAACAATTAATGAAAATAATTATGTAGATTTTTATTTTTTAATACATTGTTATTAATTTCAGAGAGGAAGGGAGAGAGAGAAGGAGAGAAAGAGAGAGAGAGAGAGAGAGAAACATCAATGATGAGGGAGAATCATTGATTGGTTGCCTCCTGCATGTCCCATACTGGGGCTCAAGGCTGCAACCCCATGTGCTCTAACCACCTGGTTCATAGGTTGACACTCAACCAGTGAGCCATGCCAGCTGGCTACATAGATTTTTAAAAGTCACTATGAATCATAGTTATTTGTTTGGTACAATACCAAAAATTGATAGTCAAGCCATTTAATAAACATGACTTTTATATTTGAAAGCATCTCAAAATCCTGAGAATAAGAAATTTCATACAAGAGAAAATGTTCCTTCCATTTTGTAGATAGTAAGAAGTTTAGAGGAGTAGCTACTTTTTAACAGTGTTATGAATTTGTGTTGTCACTGTTCATTAAAACTCCAGAGCTAATATATAATCTTACAGAAATATCAGTAAATTTTTGTGTGTGACCTTACAGTCTCAAGGTCAAAGAACCTTTTTAGAACTACCAGACTTTCATGGTAAAAAAGAACAAACCAAAACAGCTCTCTGATTTTAAGCCAGGTTTCATCAAAGTCATTTACTACTTTCTACATAAAAATTAATTCAATCTGAAAAGTTCTTATTATGATATCTAACTTGATACTTTGGTTGTCATAATACTTCATCCACTAGCTGGGAACTCTGCCTTGTGAATTTTTTGGCTCTAAGACTATATTACAACTTCCTTTGGTTTGTAAGCAAACCATTCTGTGCGCATCTGTTTTTTAAAAAGTGGGAAAGGTTGAAAGAGACCACCATTCATTCATTTGATCATTAATAGAAATCATCTCATGACATAGGTAGAATTCACTTTCCTATAAAGATAGGAAATCTCAGAGAGGTCAACTGACTTGCCTACAGTTATATAGCTAATAAGTAATGGAATGTGGATATGAACTCGGTTTGCTAACTTCGAAGCTCTTTCTACTATCTGTTGCTTTTCTGTTTTCTTGAAATCTTTGACAGTAATGGGGGAACTCGAGGACTGCTGTCTCTTTCCTGATAAATCTTTTTCCAGGGTTCATATCTTCAGTGACTGGCACACAGGAGGTTCTTGTGCACTGCTGGTTGCATTGATTGAATGTTTCTACAGTGAAGGCTAACTGAAACAGCCATTAAGCTAAACTTATATGAGACAAGTGCCCTCAGTGGAAGCATTTATTAAATGTGGGACAGATTTAAGAAATAATACCTTCTGCTACTGCTGTTATTTCTAACTTAACAGCTTTTCCAGCTTCTCAGACTTGGAGTTCAGAGATTTCATTTGCTGATGAATGAACTTAAGGATAAAAGAGCTATAACAAATATCACATTAGTTTTTACTGTTCTACATTGAGAAAGAAGTCTTGAAAACAAAGGTTTGTTATCAGGAAATACATAAAGTCCAACTTGGAAATAATTCTAACTCTCTCTGAGAAGAGAGAGGCAATCTGCATCTTTCCCACTTAGCATATCATCTACCCAATATGAAGGTGGAATTCAGGTAGTCAGTCAGCTGACTTTGAGAGAGGAAGATTTTCCTGAATTATCTGGGAGGGCCCAATTTAATTATAAGGACCTTTTTAAAGTGGAAGAGGGGTGCAGAAAAGGTCAGAGTGATACAATGTGGAAAGAAATTCTACCAGCATTGCTTGCTTTGAAGTTAGAAGAAGCCACTAGCCAAAGGATGTTGGACAACCCCTGGAAGCTGGAGGGGCAAGGAAATGGATTTTCCCCTGGAATTTTCAGAAAGGAACGCAGCCCTGCTGATTCTTTTAGTTTCGCCAAGTGAAATGCATTTTGGACTTCTGATCTCCAAAACTCTAAAATATTAAATTTGTGTTGTTTTAAACTACTAAGTTGTGGTCATTTGTTACAGCTGATATTAAAAGCTAAACATGTAAAGCATCTAACACACTTTCTCACGTAATACTGTTAGCTGACTCAGTTCCAGTATCCAAACTAACAGGAAGCTTTTGACTGTTTCTGCATTGTGAGAGGTGGCCACGGGGAAGAGGAGCCATCCTCTCCCACTCTATGTATTCATTCACACCCTTCTCAATCATTTAACTCCCGAATAAAATATTTTTGATATCTCAGTCTATATGTAGTATTCTTTTTTTTTAACCTTTGGGCATTGTTTGTACATCTATTGTGATTACTTATTTTGTTTTACCTTGTTTTGAGTTATTTATGAATTTATTTTACTTTACCCTCGTAGTTTGGAAATAAATCTTTTAGCTAATGCAGAAGCCTCAGCAGCTTGTGGTTAAGTTACTTTAGAATGTGGGTGGGTTGCTTCTTTTTTCCTAAATGAGTCATGAGACATTCAAAGCAGAGAGGACATAATCCAAAAATGCATAGGTCTAGTTAAAGATTAGGGATAGATACTGAGATAGAGAGAGACAGAGATAGTCAGGGATAGCAATAGAGACAGAGATAGAGATGAGGGAGGTTTCTCTGACGCAACTTGTACCAAATAGGATCTCCAAAACTTGAACAAAACTCAGCTAAGAGGTCCAAGATAATATTTCAGAGCACACCTTTAACCCTTATTAATGTTGAAATGGGTAATTCCACAATATAAAGTGAATTGAAGTTGAAAAAGTAAAATTAGTATGGTCTGAAAGAAAGTTACTTAACATACTTTGCTGTTTTCTGAGACTGCTAGGGTTTTGGCGATGGGCAATGAATATTAGATGGAAATATAATTGTGGAATTATAAAAACTGCCAGACTGCTAATAATTTGCTTTTGTTCAAACCATTTTTAAAAATTTGGCAGTAATTCATAAATCTTAGTCCAGAAAAAAAGTGTAATTTTTTATTAGAAAAATGTGTACAGTATTAAGAAAGTAAAAAGAAATCAGACCATTATCTCTTCCAAAAAAGAGACTTTATTCAGTACTAAACTACTTGTACTTGTCCTTTGGAATCCAGAGTCACAATTAGAGGAACAATTGGAAATAATAGAATTATGAGTTTTTTTGTGTGTTTTAAAAAAATCTTTATTGTTGAAAATATTACCGATATCCCCCTATTTTCCTCCTTGACCTCTTCTAACCCACATCTACCCCCCACCCCCTCGAGACACACACACACACACACACACACACACCAGGCCTTCACTACACTATTGTCTGTGTCCATGGGTTAGGCATATATGCTTACAAGTTCTGTGGTTAATCTCTTCCCACCAACCCACCCACCCAGAATTATGTTTGAATAGTAAGTTTTAAGTTGTACATTTAGGCAGCTGTTGCTATTTTTGAAATACAAAATAGTCTTTAGTGGTACTCATTTCCTTTCATAGTGAATATTATTTTCATATAAACATCAAAGTGAAAGAAAAAAGCCCAAGTTCAAATGTACCAGTTCCTTTAGCTCCTGGATATATAGTTTTATCACTCTTTAGTAAACTTTTACAAGTAGTGAGGAGCTGGGAATTTTTATAACTTCAAGGGATCATGTATAATATTTAGCAATGGCTTAATACGCTTCAAGAGTATATTTATCTTATCTTTCTGCTGCTGCTAAAGATCTCCTTTGCATAACTGTTTTCCTGACTATTCTGCCTCAGGCTATTAAGTCTAATGAAGGGTTTTGGCCTTCTATGCACTATTGCTAGTGTCAAAGAACTATTGTCCTTCCCCCATCCCTCCCACCCTTTGAATCTAAGTCCAAAACAAATGAATGGTAACAAGTTTTCTTCACTGCTTTTCAGTATAGAGTTTCAGTTCAGGAAAAGTTCTGTTCAAGAATGAATTCCAGCAGTGTTCCTAATCACTGCGGGCAGTATAAAAGTCTTGGAGTATGGAAGTAAGCCAGAGTAAATTCTGCTCTGAGTGAAGTCATTTATATATGATAACACTTGGTTATGATTCTTAATGCAAACTCCATGGCCATCTTAAGAGTTTAAATGATGAACACTTATGAACAACAGAGTTAAAGATGAAATCATCTCAACTGTGATTTTTATTCAGACACTATTCAAACAAACTAACAAAATAGGGAGGAAGGTCCTGAGAGATGGAGCATTCTTTGATTGTAGCATGCTGGATGGACTCCTGAAGGCGTCAGGCTGAAAGGTTTTGGAGTGAGTGTATGTGTGAGCAGGGGGCTCTATACTCCCTGCCCCCCTTTCCCTTTTCACCTTGCTCCCCAGCTACCTCCTACTCATTTTTCTCATCTTCACTCAAAATTGTCACTTCCTCAGGGAAGACTTTCTTGAGCCTCTGTGCCCAGTTAGGCCCCTTTCTCCTCCTTATACCCTTTCATCATACTCTGCATTCCCATTTGTAGCAGCTACTACAATTGTAATTAATTATTTAGTATCTGTTTCTCTTGTTAGATTGTTAATAATGGCATCAAATATGTCTGTTAATCGCTGGACTTTAGGTACTTAGAAAAGCATCTGGCACTTGTAGACATTTAGTATATATTTCTTAAATGAATAAATGATCCAACAAGTGACCAACTGGATGGTTGAATGGCTGGGTGGTCTGATTCAGTTTTGCACACACACACCACCTCACCGTGTTCCAGTCAGGACAGCAGGTGCTAAGTCCCATCTGGCACAGCACAGTGAGGGTGGAGCAGGGCTGATGGGAGAGAGGAGCTGGTAAGCCCTTTTCTTAGAGGAAGTTATGGTTTGGGAAGGCCAGGAATCAAATAGCAAAAGCCATGTCCTGAAGAAGAGTGAAGGCTTTGAGTTGAATGGTGAGCCAGGCCTGTAGTGGTTGCTGAGGGACAGACTCAAGCAAAGAACCAAAGATGCATCAATGAGGAGCATGAGTCAAAACAGGTGAAACGAAGGCCCTCTTGAGTAGTTCCAGATATAGGGTGCCAAAGCCTGCGGGGTCTTCTTTGAGCTCCACTCACATTTTCATGGGTGAAACGTTCATTAAAGGCCCCAGCCTAAGTTGCAAAGTATTTACCCCCACTTTTTAAAATACACTTCCATATTTCCTTGTATGAAATCTTTACAGTCCCATGAATTTGAAATTCAGATTTTAGAAAAGGGATATAGGCGTGATATACCCTGAATTAATTATTATCCCCAGTGCGTTCTGAGGAATCCCTTGTTATCAAACACATGAATAGTCACGCAGTGAAATGTATGAAAATTCAGAGGGTGGGATAAACAAACACTATGAAAAGGCTCAGGATCATTTCCGGGCAGGTTTGGCTATCAAATGAGATACAAACATACTTTCAGAATTTTTTGGATTTGGAAATTGTGAGGGATTGTGGTCCTGGTACAAAGCGTTATGTGCTTCTGGCACCCTGTTAATTCTTGTTTGGCTGATTCTCAGCAGCAGGGGAGGAGCTGCTCTGGTTTTCTAACTCAAAGGCTCCTCAATTCTGCTGGGAAATCCCCAGAGTCTCCCCGCCGCTCGTCTTCCAGGAAGGAAATTTGGCCACCCCTGGCCTTTTACGTAAGCTACTCTGACATGTTGTTGGTCTTCAATATTTGTTAAGTGTCTGCCGTGTTCAGGGCTCAGCCAGGAGATAGAAAGACAAATGGAAGATGGGTTTATCCTTCAGGAAAGAATATGTGTGTGTATATATGTATTGTATACATGTGTGTATATGTTTGTGTATGTGTGCATACATACACATGCATATCTGTATATGTCTTTCCAATGTCTAAATAATATATATGTTATACAAAGAGAAAGAATAATGAAATAGATGTGGCAAAATAGTAATAATTGGGTAAAGAGCATTCAGGAGTTCTTCGTACTATTCTTGCAATCTTTCTGTAAATTTTAATGATTTCAACATTAAATTTTTTAAAATTCAGTTTTCAAATATTAAACTTGTGTTACTGTTATCCACACAACAAACTTTATTACAGCACACACACACAATTTTACCAATTTCCCACTGCCCGTGTGAAGAGATTTTAAGCGCCTCAGTCTCATGCTCAGGGACTTTCTCTAATCTGGTCTCAATTACTTTTTCCCTCCAGGTACTCCTTACTCTGTCTATGCTGAAATGCTCCCCATTCATCCCTCCTACTGGTTTTGTTCCTGCTGTTCTCTCTACAAGGTGTGCTCCCACTGTTCGTCCACTGTTGAGCTCCTCCGCCTGCTGTGAGACCAAGCTCTGTAGCCACTGCCTCTGCAAATGCTCCTGTACTGTAGGCGCAGTGAACACTTTTCTCCTGTTAGGCACGGAATGTCTGTGTCCCCTGAAACCCTAGCCTCCAAAGTGATAGTATTTGGAGATGGGAACTGTGGGAGGTAATTAGGGTTACTTGAGGTCATGAGAGTGGGACCCTTATAAGAAGAGACACCAGGAAGAGAGTTCTTGCCAGGGACCCAATCTGCTGGCATCTTGCTCCTGGACTTCCTGAGCTCCAGAACTGAGAAAATGCACCTCTGTTGGTCAAGCCGTGCAGTCTGCGGTATTTGCTATGGCAGCCCATGCAGAAATGCACCTCCTCTGTGTATTCCCTGCGCCTTGCTTCGAGGTAATCTGTCTTTTGATTGGTTGCTGATGGATCTTTCTCTCCCACTGGGTAGTGAACCCTGAGGGCAGCAGCTATGTGCTTTACTTTTCTGTCCAATCCCTTTTATCCTTTAAGGCCTAGCTGCGTTCTCCTTTGATGTATTATGTACATCAAAGCTGAAAAAATAAAAAATATTTCCGTGCCTTTGCCGGTGTAGCCTAGTTGGTTGGGCATCATCCCTTGCACCAAAAGGTTGCTGGTTCGATTCCTGGTATAGGAGGCAAGAGGTCATTGTTTCTCACATCGATGTTTCTCGTTCCCTCTCTTTTCCTCTCTAAAAAGCAATGGACTGTTCTTAAAAAAAAAAAAAAAGTTGTCCTCTTATTACTAACCACGTAATCCCTGGAATTCCACACATTTCCTCTCAGTTCTGTCATTTCTTCTGCAAAATCAAGGCTTGCACTAGTTAATCTCTAAAGTCACTCTCAGCCTGAGATCACTAAGGTCGTAACACAGATTTTATTTTTATTTTAAATTAACATTTTATTTTTATTTCATCAATTACAGTTTACAGTCAATATTATTTTGTATTAATTTCATGTGTACATTATAGTGGGTAGACAATCATATACTTTATAAAGTGAACCCCTTGATATTTCAAGTATCCACCTGGCATCATGTATAAGTCATTTCAATATTGCTGGCTATATTCCCTATGCTGTACTTTACATCCCCATTACTGCTTTGTAACTACCAATTTGTACTGCTTAATTCCTTCTCCGTTTTCACCCAGCCCCCCAAGCACCCTCCCTCCTGGCAACCTTCAGTCTGTTCTCTGTACTATGAGTCTGTTTCTATTTTGTTCATTCATTTATTTTGTTCTTTCGATTCTACATAAGTGTGAAATCATATGGTATTTGTCTTTCTCTGACTGACTTATTTCACTTAGCATAATACCCTCTAGGTCCATCCATGCTGTTGCAAATGGTAAGATTTAATTCTTTTATATGGCCAAGTAATATTCTATTGTATATATGTACCACATCTTCTGTATCCATTTGTCTTATCAATGGACACTTAAGCTGCTTTTATATCTTGGTTATTATGAGTAATGCTACAATGAACATAGAGGTACATATAACTTTTCAAATTAGTGTTTGGATTTCTTCAGATAAATACCCAGAAGTGGAGTTCCTAGGTCATATAATAGTTGTATTTTTAATTTTTTGAGGAACCTCCATACTATTTTCCATAGTGGCTACACCAATTTACAGTCCAACCCAACAGTGCAAAGAATTCCCTTTTCTCCGTATACTTACCCACACTTATTATTGATGTGTATTTAAATGCTTTGCACATAAATTTTTAAGGGTTTTTTTTTTTTTTTTAATTTATTTTTATTGTTCAGATTATTACAGTTGTTCCTCTTTTTTCCCCCATAGCTCCCCTCCTCCCCATTCCCACCCCAACCTCTGACCTTGCCCCCCCCATTGTCCTCATCCATAGGTGTACAATTATTGTCCAGTCTCTTCACGCATCTCCAACACCCTTAACCCCCAAAAATTGTCAGTCCAC
>PVJC01008834.1:0-46365 GCA_004026665.1 Murina feae | reverse complement strand
AGTGACAATAATCCTTCTCACCTATGAACTTCTTTGCCTAATAAAACCCACAAAAAAGGTTAGAGGTCAAAGACCCAGACATAATAGGAGGGAGTTGGATAAGTGACTTTCTGTGCATCACCTTCTCGCCTCATGCCTGCTTCAATTCCTCACAAAACAAACATGCACAATTATTGGGGTTGGGGGATATGAAATAATTCATGAGAGTTTTACCTTGCCAGGTCATCTGTCTACTTTCTGGCATTCCTCTCATGTGCTTTTATGCCCCAAAGGTCTTACTTAGCCCCAATATCAATAATAATATGGACAGTTAATGTTTATTGAACACTTATTATACATCAGGCACTATTCTTACTGTCCTTTATCCTATCAAAACATCCCCATTTTATAGATGAGAAAACTGACGCTATGAGCTTTTAAGCATCTTGCCTATGGTAATACAGCTAATATAGCATGGAGCAAAGATCTGAACCTTGATCTTCTGACTCCATATTGCTCAATTTTAATCACTACTTAGATTATCTCTTTTTCTACCACCTTTTCTCCTCATCAAACGGAAAGACCAATTAGCATTATCATGAATGAAATTAAAGTTATATAAAGTTCTTAGGAAATGGCTGGCTAAGCTAGCACCTCTATTAATATCCCTTCCCCTATTTTCAATAGCAAATTATACAGATCAGCCTAGATATCTTGCTCAATTCTAACTGTCCACCCCATAAAGCAATGCCCTATCAGGGGTCCTCAAACTTTTTAAACAGGGGGCCAGTTCACTGTCCCTCAGACCGTTGGAGGGCCGGACGATAGTTTTTTTTAAAAAAAAAACTATAAACAAATTCCTATGCACACTGCACATATCTTATTTTGAAGTAAAAAAACAAGGTGGCAAAAACACCCGGCGGGCCTGATAAATGTCCTTGGTGGGCCGCATGTGGCCCGTGAGCCATAGTTTGAGGATCCCTGCAGATCGCCAAGGAACAGAAAGACACTGAGGCTCTCAGACATCCTGGGAGAAGAAAGAATTCTTTCAGCACCTCAGCCGACACCTGGTTATAGATTTCAGTGGACGGGTGCACACTGCAGCCAGGCAGGCCACATCAAAGGATGGGTAGCTACACATCTGTTAGGGAAAGTGCCACTGTCATAATCAACGCTTCATTCAGGGCCTTTATCCAATCATGACAAGGTGCTAGTTACTGGGGTTTATGAATGAATATAAAACAGGATCTTGACTCCAGCGAGTTCTCAGGATTGCCAGACATGTAAAGAGGTAATTACTGGGTCATAATAATGGGGAAAAATAGAGAAAAAAACAAGCCACTTCTCATAACCTACATTAATAGGTCTCATCATTGCATTGATGTCAGTTTTATGCGAATTAAAATAAAGAACAAAGGTAATGGTTAGGATCAGCCAAGTAAAGAGAAGAGGGAGGAATTTTTAGAACAGGAGGAAAAAATGCTCAAACATTGAGGTGGGAGAAAGGATGACATGTCTAGAAATGAGAAAAAAATTCAATGAGATTAGTGTGTGAAAGCAAGTGGTAGGTGGGGGCCTGGGGGACTGGACGGCCTGGAAGAGTTAAAGGGGGAAAGGAGGACCTGTAAACGTTCAACAATAAAGAAAATGGAAGTGGTAGATGGTTCAAGGATTTTGTTCTTTGAGCTGTTTGAATTCTTAGCTTTTTATTTTCGAAACTCCCACTTACTGGAATTAGTTACAAATGTGGCCCCAGCCTTGGAGTTCACATATATCTGACTCATGGCCAGTGTCTCCGGGAGGAGATTCACGTGAAACATTTTTGACTAAAGAGGATTTGGCTCATGTGCTCAAAAAGAAAAGGTGGAGGAAAGGACATTGCAGAATGAAATTGAAATGACTTGGACCTGTCCCTTAGACTCGTGCCTGGAGAGAACAGCTGCAGAGGAAGCTAAGAAACTATTTATTAAAAGGACTGGAGTCTGGATGCCCTGAACATACGCAGGTTTTGTAAAAAAAAAAAAAAAAAAAAGTGACTCCAGGTACAAGAGCTAAAATAACTTGGCTCCTCCACCTAAGGCATATTCATGAAGCAAAAATGATTCTTTTTTCTTCCCTACTCATATTCTGGCAAGTCAGATAATATATGGCCTTTTATTCATGGGAAAAGTACGTATCAGTGGAAACAAGGGTTTGGAGAAGTTCCAAAAGCATGAGTCTCCTTGGAAAATTGGCAATAAATAAGGAAGCCAGTACAGGCTTAGACTTGAGTGAGAGGGACCTCTCTCCTGGACTCCCTGCTTTCCAGGGTCCCTCAGAGCTAAATTCACCCTCCCAGCACATGGGTCATTGAAAAAGAAGGTTCTACTGCCCTACTTGGTTTGTGGATAGAATGTCAGCCTGTGGACCGAAAGGTCCTAGGCTTGATTCTGGTCAAGGGCACATACCTTGATTGCAGGCTCCTCCCCATGGAAGAGACAACCGATGGATATATTTCTCTCACGTGGATGTTGCTGTCTTTCCCTTTCTCTTCCACTCTCTCTACAAATCAATAAAAAATAACCTGGGTGAGGATTTTTTAAAAAACTTAATAGAAAGAGAAGAGAAGATTCTCTCTATTATAAGGTATCATTAAACAGATTTAAAATGTCAGACTAGTAGAGAATATGAACAATACATACATCAGACAAAGAATTTGCATCCAAAATACATAAAGAATTCCTACAGATCAATAGTAAAAGACAGATAAATCAACTGTTTTTAAATGGGCAAAAAGCATTTACAAATACTTCACCAAAGAAAATGTACAAATGGGCAATAGGCACATGATAAGGCCCTTAATGATATTCATCATCAAGGAAATAAATATTAAAAGAAAAATAAAGGGTAAGGGTTAGGGTTAGGAAAAAAATTAAAAATTAGAAGCAAAATAAAATACTATTTCACACCCAGGAGAATGGTCAACATTTTAAAAAGCTTGAAATTCCAAGTGTTGACAAAAGTGAGGTGAGGAGCAATTTGAAGTCTCATAGTAAATGATGTATCCACTTTGAGAAACTGGAAGTTGCTTATAAAGTTAAACATTTTCCGATGGTATGACCCAAAATTCTATTCCTAGGTATTTATCAAAAGGAAATGAAAACCTATGTTCATACAAAGAGTTGTATAAAGATGTTTATACCAGCTTTATTCATAACAGCCCCAAACTGAAAACAACCAAATGTTCATCAACAAGAGAACCAATAAAAAAGTATACATATGTGTGTATATATAATTGAATGTATTTATATGTAATATAACTATAGACTTACTTATATAACTTTATATTTATATATTTATTATGTTATGATAAATAAATTTTAACTATAATTTTAGCAATAAAATCCTCTACACACTACACAAAATAAAATGGGTTAACCTCAAAAATACTACATTGAGCAAAAGAAATCAGACTAGTTATGAAGCACTCAAACAGGAAGACAGAATCTCTGGCAGTGGAGGATGGAGCCATGATTGCCTCTGGTCTGTGTAAGGATTAACTGGAAAGGGGCAGATAGCCATTCTGCAGTGATGGGAATTTTAATATTTTGAATGAGGTGGTGGTTAAATAGTGTATACATCTGTCAAAAGTCGTCTAATTTTATATCTACAATCTACAATTTTATTATAGTAAAGTATGCTACAATAAAAATACAAGTTTGGTATTTTTTTAAGTTATTTTCTCCAGGAAAAAAGGAATCAAATTCAGAGCTACCTTATTAAAAGCATTTCTCTCCTAAAACAGTGAGAGTCAAAGTCATTCAGGAACTAATGCTCAGCACTGAGAAGGTGAACACATTCTCTCTGTAGGGAAGGTAAAACTTCCCTCTACCCTCTTGGGTTTGGTGACTGGAGCCTGCAAATTAAACTGATGAAAGACTAACAGGAGAAAAGGCTTATCTGTGTACATACACAAGCCAACAAAAAAAGCGGCTCACTCATTAATGGTTGAAGTTAGAGGCTTATACATACCTAACTTAGTAAGAGAAAGTTACTTGAGATCATTACTGTCAAAAGAACAAAGCTTATGTATAATTTCGATTATGACAACATAGTGATTTTGCTGAAATGTAGACAAGAAAAATAAATTTTATAAATCACATTCTTATTATTTATTCATAAATCTTTGCTCCATCAGCAGAGCAGCCGGCTGTGTCCAAAAATAATAAAATCAGTCATCCCTAATACGTTTTGCCAACTTACAGTCATCTGAAATTAACAGCTTTACACACATTTTCCGATTTTGTCATTCTAAAGGCACGCTTTTTTGTAAGGTAGAAAATATTACATACTTTAATAATTTGTTATTTGATTAATGCCTTTTGACTATCTACACAATAGTATGTTCTCCATTTTGACTCCTGCCCTGAGCTCTGTAAATGGAAGGAGAGAAAAAGGTAAGTGCTCTTATAGCCTGTAACCCAAAGACCTGCCTCTCCTCTGTAGGAATCTCTCAGCTGGGAGTTTGTGGGAATCTTGTGATTCCTTGGACAGAATAGGTCTTGGGCTCTTTGATGTGTCTGGACCAGTGTGGGGTGAGATAACCCCTTCATTCTTCTTGTGGTCTTCTAGCATCCTGTTGGCTAATGTAAATACATCCTCAGTGGGAGAGGAAATGGGGCTTCTGAGAAGGAGACCTTTTTCCCTCCTACTTTATGGCTTTTGGCATTCCATAAAGCAAGTAAACAAATCATTATACAGAAAGAGAATTACTTACAGAGCAAGTAAACCTTCAAAGGCTCCCCAGCCCACAATAGAGATAATTTTTTCCATCATTACACAGAAAATTTTAGTTTCCATCTCTTCCTTCTCCTTCTCCAACCTAAAGAGATTTTCCTACACCTAAGAAATCTGTACCACTCCAATAATTCCCACTCTACCCTTCCTCCACCATTCTTAATTCTGTGAAACCTCAACAGAAGCTTGAAAATTTGTTTAGATACAATTATTAGACAGGGTTTCTACCTACTAATATTCTTTCCAACCAGAAAAAAAAAATAGTACAAAGATTCCCCCCTCAAGTTTTAGAGTAAATCATTATGAATTTTATCCAATTTTCCAGAATTTTATAATCTGATCAAGAATAAGGAACAGCCCTGGCTGGTGTCTCTAAATGGTTAGAGCATTGGCCTGTGCACTGGAGGATCCTGGGTTCAATTCCTGGTCAAGGACACATACCTATGTTGCAGGTTCATCCCAGCCCAGTTGGGGTGTGTGCTGGAGGCAACCAATCAATGTGCCTCTCTCATCTCTCTCACATACATGTTTCTCTTCGTCCATCTGTCCCTCCGTCCCTCCCTTCCTCTCTCCCTCCCTCCACTTCCATCTATTCTTCCATTCTCTTTAAAAATCAATGAAAAATATATCCTTCAGTGAGGATTAATAGCAACAGCAAAAGACAAAAGAATAAGGAATATTTTTTTCTCTCTTGCTATCTCCATCCCTTCCATCCTGTGCCCACATATGCACACTGCTGACCTAATATTGCTTTAAGCTGGCAAAGTCACCTTTTGTTGAGGGCATTTCCAGGGTAGAGTGGGTGTCAGCACATGTTGGATTTACTGTGAAGCTAAGGAAGCTCACTTTAGGACTTCTGGCTTGCACACGTCCATTCAAAGCTCTGGAAGAGACCCTAGTGATATGTTCTCATGATCATGTGTTTTTGTGCAATTTACAAAAATGAGGCCACTTCCTCTCCCCACCACATGTGCAAGGATGTTTAGGTGTCGCTGAAATGGCTATGGGCATGTCTTTGTCAAATCTAGCTAAGGGAAAGCTGACCTGGGATTCAAGTTACTGTCCTTGCTCCACATTTCCCCATCTGCAAAATGGGGATAGTAATACTACTTTGCCGTAATACTACTTGGTTAAGGAAACATTGCCATATGATTTGCAATCACTTCCATCTATAATTAGGCCATTGCTAATTTCTAGTGAACAAATATTTCCTTCACTCATGTGCAGACTCACCCAACATGATCATCTGAGGGTCAGGATTGGAGACTGCATTGTCTATGATGGTGTCATAATCTGTTATGATTTTTTTATCATTCATAATTAGTTACATGCATACCTAACTTTACATGCATGGATTTGTATGTTTTACCCTAAAGAAGACCTTCAAAATTATGTAAGATCCTGGTCCTATAAAACCCAAATATATTCCTAATGGATGTTCTGTAAATGTTTGGTGCAGGGCAGAATGACCCTCCACAGTCAGATAAGTTGAAATTTGTCTTCCATAGCACCTTCATTTAAAAAAAAAAATTTAAAGGCAGTAAATAAAATGCCTAAATCTTTAAATACTTTGAATATTGGGAAAAAGTTGGAAAAAGCATATGCTTGAAAGTCATACTGAAATGAGTTTACAACTTTCCTCTTAGTAATTTAGACTTCATCAAGTTATTGCCCTTGTTCCTCATTTTCCCATCTGCAAAATGAGGCTAGTAGTACTACTTTTCAGAATTAGTGTGAGGATGAAATAACATAATACACATATAGCAGGAAATTAGAATGCTGAGCATGCAAAGGTCATTTTTAAAATGTTAGAGGCATGGTGGAGGATTTGAGCACACACAGCCCGAGATTAATTATTTTACATCTCTGTGTCCCTGTGTCCTCATCGTTAAAATGGAAATAAAATGGTAGTTAGCCCTGGCCAGTGTGACTCGGTTGGTTGATCATCTTCCCATGCACCAAGAGGTCAAAGGCTCAATTCCCAGTCAGGGCACCTGCCCAAGTTACAGGCTGGATCCCCAGTAGGGAGCCTCCTGGGAACAGCCAATTAATGTTTCTCTCTCTCCCTCTTCCTTCCTCTCTTTCTGAAATCAATAAAAAATATGCATTTTTTTAAAAACAGTACCTATATAATAAGGTGATTATGAAGATAAAATGAGACAGTATTTCTAAAGTACTTAGAATGGTCTCTTTGGCATAAGGTATGCTATATAAGTATATATTAAACTAGAGGCCCAGTGCACAAAATTCGGGCATGGATAGGGGGGTGTTTGCTCAGCCTGGCCTGCACCCTCTTGCAGTCCAGGATCTTTTGGTGGATTTCTGACTGCTGGTGTAGAATCGGGACTATATCAGCAGTTGGACATCCCCCTCACAATCCAGGACCACTGACTCCTCACCGCTCACCTGCCTGCCTGATCTACCCTAATCACTCGCCGGCCTGCCTTATTTTGCCCCTAAAACTCAAGCTTCTTCTTTTTTTATTTTTAATATTTATATTTCTTCTTTATTTTTTATTTTAAAAGTCAAGCTTCTTGATAACATGAGGCATTTAACAGTATTCCATATTCCCATAGAGAGCTAAGCACAGTAAACACAGCAAATACTTATGGGATTCTATACAAACACTTTCCAACCAGGAACGTTTTAATAGGCAGTATCCAAAAACTTGAACTGGAAAACCTGAAAGTAGAGTGCTCAGATTTCTGGAATCTGGTATTATTAGCAGGATTTCTATCCCAATTAAACTTTAATTCTTAGCTCTCAACAGTCTGGACAAACTGCCCTTCACTATCTCCAAAATTTCTTATTTCTCACTATCCCATTTTCCTCCACTTCAAACCAAGGTAACAAATGAAAACTTTAATTCTGATCTTCCTTGCTGCAAGGAAACAGCAAACCTCAGTCGAAATAATTTCCTGCCAACAGTCACGTCCAAATACTGCGAGACTGAGGACTATAGGGCCAAATAAGTACATGCTCAATAACAGGCTCATGTTCTAGCGGTAGGTGCCCAGGTGTCTTCCACAATCCCATAATCCTCTGGTCTCATACTTCTGGTTTTTCTCGCTCCTCCTCAAGTGGTGTTTCCTTCAGTCGCATTGCAATGGCCAGGGCCTCTAGTTGGAGAGGATTTTTCTGTTCTTTGACGTTGATAGCTGTTTACTACTTAGAACCAGTGAAGTTTCGGGATTACTGCCACTGCCATGAACACATTGGTCCCAAGTGCACTCATGAAGCAACTGCCCCTTCAGTCCACGGCAGGTGCCATCCTGGTTTGCAATGAGAAAGGTACTGTGTTGAGCTATTTTCCAATTAGATCTTCCTCTTCCTTCCCTAGCACACTCCAAACCTACTCTGGGCCAACCACCCCAACCCTGCAGATCCTTAAGACCTTCCCTCCTATTTCTTTGACTTTCGCCCATCAAACTCACACTCTGTCATGCTGCCCAGGGTTGCCCCCTAACTGCTCCCTGGGGGTTGGGGCCAGCCTGGGCAAGGGGCCATGGTGTTCTTGTCTCTGGTCGTTCTGGTCAAAACAGCGTTCCAGTCAGTGGCTTCTTATATAAATAGACTAGAGGCCCAGTGCATGAAATCGTGCAGGTAGGGTTCCTGGACCTAGTCTGTGATGAGGGTCATCTTCTGCCAGTTTGCTAGTCCCTAGGCCAAATGCCACTTCCACCGCCGGGGCGGGTAGGTCACAGGTGCGCCCTGCAGCTTCCACCAGTGCTTCAAGCCCCAGCAGCAGCAGCAGCAGTGGCAGCAGAGGTGCCCACGTGAGTGGCCCCGAGTGAACAGCGCATTCCATCAGTGGCTGGCCCAGTGCACACACATGGAGGTGAAGTCTCTGGTGCCCACTTTCCCACTGGCTTGAGCCCCCGAGCAGCTGGGGATGAGCTGGAGATCCCAACAGCCTGATAGCCAGCCTGGTCCTCTCCCCACCAACCCCATCCAGCATTGCTGATCCATCAGAGCCTGCGGACTGGGGGAGGGAGCCAGAGGTCAGATGTTCCACCTGCTCACCAGTCCCCAGTCCTGCCTCACCACCACCCTCCTGCTTCCTCATGGTTCCCTGTTAGCCTGAGGGTGAAGGTGAGGGAAGAGGGAAGTGGGAGAGGGGAAGGACCGAGAGGTGATCAATGCTCCTCATGGTGACTGGTCGAATGGTCATTCCAGTCATTACACTTATGGTCCCTGGCCTTTTATTATATAGAATTGTCAGCTACTTATTTACTGTAAATCTTTATTCCACTAGACCATAACTATTCTATTAGGTACATGCTATAGAATAATTACAACATCATCTCTGAAAATGTGGGAAGTTTATTCTAATTAAATCCACAATTCATTGTTGAGGTATCTTACAGTTACAGATTCACAGGCAACTTTTAAAAAGCCAAGGTTTTGAATCTATGGCAATATGTCCTACCTCGTTACTATACATAAAGACCCCAATTATACTACCTGGTTTCTGTCTTCAAACGTATTTTTGGTAACAGGTTTAAAAAAAGAGTTCCAACACAGAAAAACTATTGTCTTCTCTGGGATCCAAGAAAGTTTAATTAAAATGCCAACATGATCAAGCTGGCTAAGAATGTTTTCTCATTATTCCAATTAAGAGTCAGTAGGATTTGATTAATATTATTCTGACTGCTTTGAGCCCTGGCAGATCTGTATGTTTTCATTTAGCTATTCAACTCTAGTATATCCTATTAATTATTCTCTCTTTCTCTCTCTGCCTTTCTCTACTTCAATATAATCCTTTTTGTTTTTTTTCTAGTGGCCTTAGGAGATTTTTCCTTAAAATACGAAGAACTATTTTAAGTGTTACAGTTAATTTTAGTCAAAACTTTAAATATCATTTTGAGTTAATTCATATTTCAGAATCTTCATTTAAAAGGAAGTTATAAGTTAAAAAAAAAAAAAAAAAAACACTTTCCCAGGCTTGATATAATTCATTATGTAATTCAGTGTGGAGCAGAGAATTAAAATGATTATTTGTGTTCCCCAGACTCAGAGAATTAGGAATATTGAACTGTGCTGACTTTTAAAAACACAGTTGGAATTGTTTAGTAATGCTTCATTTGTATGCCAAGAGCCCAACACATTAAAGTAGGTGCACACTTTTGTATTGGTTTCAAGAAAATGATGGTGAGCTAGTTTATCATCAAAGCTTGTATATTCAATACCCACCCCCAAATTACATAAATACAGTGACATGTTTGAAATATTAAATGACTGGAAGTCTAAAATCCAAAGTTATGACTCCCAAGGAAACGATAACTCATTCTTTTATATATCTGCAATATTAAATTCTTGGCTTACTGTATAATTCTGAGTAGGTGTGTGAAATGGTTTTCTATGGGGATAATGCCTAGTTAGTGCTCTTTTTTCAGTCTGGTAATTTTGCTGGTGTTTTTAAATATGTTATGATACTCTGAGGTTTTGGAAATGATCACGTTTTATAAAAACATGAAGAAATGTGAGAGAATCAGGCTGCAATTTCTCTGAAAACCATAATTCTGAATTGATTGCTTTTTGCGTTTTTCAACCTCACCTGCATAAACATGAAAATAAAATGTGAGTTTTAAAGGGAAAAGCATCCATAATTACATTCCAGGTTTTTTTTGTGTTAGTTTCACACTTTTGTGTGTGTGGGTGGGTGGGTGGGTGGGTGTGTGTGTCCCTGTGTGTGCATGAGTGCACACAAGTTTTGGTTCCTGTTCTGTGAAAACAAAATCCTCCCACAATTACATTGATATCAAGACATAATATATTAAACATGATAGTGTAAAGATTTCCCCCTTCTTATACTTGATTTAGTTTGATTTTTAATTTTATTTTTTATGTATTTGTCTCCTTACTGAAAAATTAGAAAGATAAAACAAAACATATTTACCCTTCACCCCATTTGCCCACTGTCATCACAGCTGGGAGCTATCACACCTGGCTCCTTTCATCCCCAGGTATGCTCCTATGTCCCAGGAAGGCATCACTCTCAATGTACATTCAAAATGCTCTGTAACTTCATTTACCCAGGCTGCATTAAGTAACAGATGGAAAGAATTATTATGATTTTAGTTATTATCATTTCACATAAAAATGCCTTAATTTATCCAGCTCTTTATTGATGGCTTAAAGAAAAGGATTCTAAATGGATAAGTATGTCTTTAAGAAATGAAAAGGAATGCTCTTGGGTAGCCCTGGTGGCTGGGATTCTACCATGATGAGACCTGAATGCAGCACCTGATTGACTCTTTGAGAGCCAAGAGCAAACTGAGAGCCATTCATTAACTGTGTTGTAGCCTAATTTGGTCCCTGTATGGTGCCTTTTTTAAAAAAACCTCAGGGTTCAGGTTTAAAGCAAAATGAAGAAAATTGACTCCTGTCTGTGTTGATGACAGACTTCAGTGAAGTAATTCACATGAAATAGTTAATGCCTGCTGCATGTGGGTGCTTAAGCAATGAGAATTCCTATTCCAAAACCAGATTTCAAAAAAGTACTGCTTTTTACCATCTTTAATAACGGATATATTTTCTCTTTAATGTTCATACATTACTCCCATGCTTACAATGTATAGCAGGGTTATTATAATAAAATCTTTACCATTGTTTTTCTATAATTCCTTTTAATTTTGCTGTTTATTTGTTCTTAAATTTGCAACTATAAACAGCACTCCTTTCTTTCTATCCCAAACTTGTATGTTCAGATTTTCATTCATTAAATGTGTTCTGAAACCAAATTCCTCTCCTCTGTGCATTAATGAAAACATAACGAGTTTCATAATTGAATTTTCTTTAGTGATACTTCAATTTTATGGATAAGGAATAAGCAACGCCCACTATCCTGGCCTCTTGAACGCTTCACAATTAAACTAAAACTGAGACTTAGACATTTTGAAAAGAAAATGCAATTGTGTTTAAACTTCAAAGTTCGAATTAAGAACATGAGGAGGAAAAATGGTAAATAACGATTTGTACACTACCCAACCATATGTTATCTACAAGGAAACCACTTTAAATGTAAAGATACATCTAGTTTAAAAGAAAAAAGATAAAGAAAAGTATTCCAGGAAAGTAACTATGTGTTAGAGTTTAACTTAGAAGTGGCCCTTTGCGCAGGTAGTGATTTTAACCATGTAAATTGCATTCAGGATGCATGGTGCTCCTTCCTCGAACCACAGAATCTGTTGAGGTGGGTATCTGGGTTAATATGCATATTATGGTTCCTCCTCGGTTTGGAAAATGAAACTTCGGACAGAATCCATTAGCCATGTTTGTCGGTTTGCCTCAGCAATTGTTTCCCAAATGCATGTTAAACGCATTTTTTGTTGTTTTTAGCTTTGATCTACCTAGGTCTTTGTGCCCTCAGCCCTTGAAAAACAACTGTAACAAGTTATGGGAAGCTGAGAAATGGGTGCAGAGTGCCTCAGACTATGTGACCTTAAACATTCTAAGAGCATCTCTTCTTCCCAGTGAGGACCCCGGGCGGCTATCACCAAAGGCATTCCAAATGTCCCCTCAGGATCCTCAGTGAGGCACAAGGACTATGAGTCCCCAAAATGCCAAGAAATTCATGGTCAAACACTGGGAAAAGCTGTATAGCATAAAGGATGGAGAGCCGGCCTGTGCAGTGTGGACATCGCAAGGCTCTCAGAAGCGATTATAAAAATCGTCAACTTTGTTTAACTCGGATCTTCCCCAATGTGCTTGAGTACAGAACCCTTTACACCAAACAGCCATAAAGACTTCCCTGCTTTTACATTTACCTGTTCTTCAAGTTTTCTGTTATGAAGAACTATTACTAGAAGAAGAAAAAAAAGCAACAAGTATATGGAAAATAAAACAGAGTTGCCACCTGAATAAAGCAGAATTTTTCCCACATATAATGTACAACTGAACACATGCTCTCTGAGCCCGTTTATTGTTCGGAGCAACATTTCTCAAAATATGTCCTACAGACCATTAGTTCCCAGAGATGTTAAAGTATGCTTCACCAAAAGGAGTTTCAAGGTCAAGAACTTGGCATGGACAAAGTTGTGCTTGGACTTCTCAGAAACTTTAATATTCTAATGCCCCTTGTACTTTCCTAAAGAGATGGATTTGCTGTGTTTCACTAAATTTATTTGACCATAGGTCACCTCTTCGTTGGTCCTATCCTGAAGGGCTTTTTTCCCTACCAAATTGACTTTGGATAACACTATTTAAAATGTTCGCTTATGAAGAGTTTACAGCCCATAAGGGCAAGGGTTAAAATGGTTTTCAGCACCTCCCTAAGGTCCCTCTCTGAGCTCCAAGAGATTTGCCTAATAATTGGCAAGAGCAGCTTGGAAACCAAGGGACTTGTTTTTTTGTGTCAAGGAAAGAAAAGTGATATTGACATAAGGATGATACATTCTATATATACTAAATATACTTCCCTAGCTGAATGAAAGACTGTATGCGTGTGTGTGTGTGTGTGGGAAGGGGGGGGCATGTATAACTTTTTCTTTTACCGGGTCAATCAATTCAGTGCCAATTCTGTTCTGAAAAGAGGTACAGTGCTAAAGGTACAACAGTGCTTAGGTGAGTTCATGATTTCTGAGTTTGAAGTTTTATTGATGAGGGAGCCATGCAAATAAATTCAACCAGATGGGAACCTTAGGGACAAGGTGACCTCTAGACAGCCATAGGAGCAGAGAAGAGGGGTCTGGGGGCACGGATCCCTTTAGGAAGGGCTAACAGAGGAGGTTACTGAGCTAAGGCCCAGACCCCATATCATCCGCTCCCTAGCCTCACCCCCTTGAAGATCTTCTAAAGCATGAAATTGCATCCTGCAAAATTACCTTATTTTTGTACCTCTGACAACAACTGCAATCTCTTTAAAATTTGAATTGAAAGCCATGTTTACCCAGTGGTAATAAAATAGTGTCATTAAGATAATAAATGTGACTTCCAGTGCTTTATATAGAACAAGAAATTATCACTAATGAAGACAGAAAAACAGAATGGGCTCAAGGAATGAGGTTGGACTATCACTCAGACCATCCATGGTGAAGAAACGCTGAAAATCCGCTTTCTGCTGACTGCAATGGGCTGCCAAATTGAACCTTTGAACCATTGAGTCATTAATTTCAAAAAATTGCATTCTGCCAGCCAATTATTCAGCATTCCGTGACATGATCAATGAAGTTAAAGGTTTTCAGTTCATTGTATTAATCAATTAAGCACAGAATATATACAAAAAACAACTGTCAGCTGATCTGGGCCCGCTGCTGATGAACTGCTGTGTAAAACAATTAATAATGAAATAATGCTGGAAAACTAAGGGCAAAGGTCTAATTGATTTTTCACAAGTAAGAACACTCTAAATGCTCAATTAGTT
Source organism: Murina feae (assembly GCA_004026665.1). Taxonomy (NCBI): domain Eukaryota; kingdom Metazoa; phylum Chordata; class Mammalia; order Chiroptera; family Vespertilionidae; genus Murina; species Murina feae. Next base: position 32,246 of record PVJC01008834.1, on the reverse strand, counting down.
AATAACTTGCCTACTAATTGATTTCTTCAAGGTGTCTGGCTGGCAAAATTGAGAAAGGTTCTATAATCACTATCCTTCTACAAAAAGCTTGTTTCTAGGCATCTGGAAGGTTAGATCAATTTAGACTCCTGTTAATAGTGTAGGAAATTTTCTCCCAGGATGAAAAAAGCAGCTATCAAAAACAAAGAAATCACCAACTAATAAACCTCTGGGGAACACTGTTATGAAATGAACCAATTTCACCAATATCAATATACTAAATAGGAAAAAAATAATAAGATGATGCAAATAGCTATCAGAAAAAAACCCAGACATTTGCCAAATATGAAAGGACAATTTCAAGAGTGAGAGACTTGTGATTAAAATGCTTTTAATTGCAGGTAATGAATGAAATAAAGAGAAATGAACAAATGACGAGGCTAAACATTCTTGCAATGATTTTGTATTACCTAATTCTATATTTTCACTGTATTGGGCTGGTTACATGACTTTCTGCTAATGGAGCTTTATGAATGGTATGCAAATGATATAACAGGATTGTAAGTGTTAAAAAAAATTCAAAAGCATCCTGAAGGTAGACTATCATTGTACCAGTATGAATAGTAGTGGCGAAATTTATTAAATATTTACTATGGGTCAACCACTTTTTTAAGCACTTTATATAAGTTAACTCATTGAATCCTCAGAAACTCCCATGAGAAGTTGTCTTTCCAAGAATTTGAACACAGATAATAGACAATCTGGTTGTAGGTCCACACCTTGCCTTCCTGTTTTACTTTATGGAAGGAAGCATGCTCTGCTTTAGCCCTTGACGTAGGTTTTCTTGTTTAATCTCACAGCAACCCTATATCTTTGGTGCTAATTTATCTATTTTTACCAACTAAGATTTTTAATCACATAATTTTCTCAAAGGCCATGGCCCAACATGTAAGTGTCTTAGGAACTCAGAGGCGTGATATCAGAAAACCTGGTGTCGGAGCATGAGTTTGGACAAACAAGCCAACTGAGTAGCTGGTGACCTTAAATTTTTAATGGAGGGGTTAGGTATATGCAAACTCCTCACTTCTTCATCTCTTTCTACTCTCTGTCCATGCTTAATGCAAACATCTACATTATTTCTTTTTCAGAAGTACTATGAAAATATGTTCAACAAATACAAACTGTGTGTAAAAGTGATAAAATAGAAAGATATTTGCATGAGTAAGAATATAGAGGGCTATGTTGCTCAGTGGTTGAGCATCAACCTATGAACCAGGAGGTAAAGGCACATGACCAGGTTGCAGGCTCAAACCCCCATAGGGGGAGTGCAAGAGGCAGCCGGTCCATGATTCTCTCTCATCATTGATGATTCATTCTCTCTCTCTCTCTCTCTCTCTCTCTCTCTCTCTCTCTCTCTCTCTCCCCTTTCCTCTCTGAAATCAATAAAAACATATTTTGAAAAAGAATATGGAGGCTTATGTGTATAAATAGTCTAAGTTCATTACTGCAAATTGCCTTACAAGGGAAACATTGTTAGCTAAAACATACATTACTTGCTGAAATTAATTTCATCCTTAAGTACACATGTCAAGGGAGAGATGAAGAGGACCGAGAAACTGAGGGAATATGCAGATGGGAGGCCTCCGGGAGTAGCAGAGTAGCAGACTTTGGACTCTGACTTCATAGCCACCCACCATAGGGGGCAGCAGCTTCACCAAGTGCCACCAAAAGATCTGAAGCCCCGAAGAAAGGTTATGAGTACACACACACCCCTACCCCCCGCCTCCATCCTTCTTGTCTCTTTGTGTATCCTCTGGGTGAACAGAGATGTAAAAGGACCAAAGCAATTCAGCACTTGATTTTAAAGAATTGGGAACATTTACCTTTCTTCCTGCTTTATTTCTGAACACCTTGGCTTGGAACTGTCTGCTATGAATAAAAGATAAGAACCCTTAATTAGGTTTTTAAGATTCTAACCCAACATCTTCTTTTATGTGATACTGTCTAGTGTGGTTGTGAGGATTAACCAGATAATTTATCCAATGTGCCTGTACATTGTAGGTATTCAATGCATGTTATTCAACCTCTTCCTTCTCTTTGTGCACACACATACACACACCCCTCCTTCCCCGTTACATCATCATTGCATTGAGAAGACAATTGCTGTACCCAAGTATTGAATTGATCATCCTTCCCCAGCTCCATGTCCAATTATCCAAGTCAAATCCTCCAGGCTGTACACTCACCATCTCCGCTCTACTCCGAATGGTTATCTGTGGGTCTTCCTGCCTGAGTGAAAGTCTAGGATCCACTTTCCCTTTTCCCCTTGACTTGAACATATGTGCTGTCTTAGGGCAGAGATTACATGGAATACAGAGAACAAAGAGTTACCTTTTTTTAGAGCTCTAAAACATGCTCCTGAACCTCACCTCAGTTTTTAAACAATAGCCTTGAAATTAAGTTATTTTAATTTATGTGTCAGGATTCATTCTCTCTCTCTCTCTCTCTCTCTCTCTCTCTCTCTCTCTCTCTCTCTCTCTATCTCTCGTATGTGTGTGTTTCTCTGTAAAATACAAAAGTCTGGTTTTATATGTGGAAGTCAAGCAACAAAGGCTTTGGGTCACAAATTACATATCTGACACTGGATTAAAAAACACATAGTTGAGGGCCAGGGTTCAATCTGGATGAGGGTTTTCTTCAGAGAGAAGAAAAATAGCATCACTTGCTGGTACATAATTCTAAGAAGGTGAGGAAGGCAATGATGCGAAGGTAGATGGGAGGTGAGGCAGAAACCACAGGTGGGTTTAGGGGGTACAGAGTAAAAGGACCTCAGCCAAGGAAGTGGCTTTGGTGGAGAATCTTACAAAGATTTCACCAAGACAACCAGTGGCAACACTGATATGAAGAGTGAGCATCAGAAACAGTTGCCTTGTGGACTTGAGAGAGGACCTGAGTCCATCCACTGGGCTTTCTTTACCTCCAGAGCACATGAGAAAGCATCCAGAAGTGTCTCATGATCTTGAGAGGATGAGAGATGTCATGAGAATGGACCTCAATCCAGAAGGGAACTGTCATCAGGACAGAGCAGGTCTTATTCTGTCATTAGCAACAACATGGGGAACTTCAAAGGTGATGAAGATAAAGGGTGGCCTTGACATATAGTCATTTCTTCTGTTAAAAAATGTATATTTTTTGTATCTTAATACTATTATGCCCCTCACAAAGGAAGGAGTTTATTTCAAGAGATGTCTAGGACTCTCTAGATTCACCAACATGTATTCAAAGTTTTGAAAAACGGTTTTGTTGACTAAGAACAGTGTCTATTTGTATATTTTTAACTTGCCACAGATAAAAATACTTAATGGGGCATGCCCATTTTCACAGCAGCACTATTCTCAGTGGCCAAAAGGTGAAAACAACCCAAGTGTCCATGAAAGGATAAACAACTTGTGGTATATACATGCAATGGAATATTATTCAGCTTTAAAAAGGAAGGGGCTGTTGACCCATGCTACATGAATAACTTTGAGGACAGTATGCTAAAAGAAATGTCAGTCACAAAAGGACAAACACTGTATGATTCCATTTATAATGAGGTGTCTAGCACAGTCAGATTCAGAGACAGAAATTGAATGGTGGTTGCCAGTGGCTGGGGAAAAGGGGAATGAGGAGCTATTGTGCACTGGATAGAGTGTTGGTTTTTCAATATAAAGTGTTCTGTGGATGGTGATGGCAGCTCAACAGAGTGAATGTACTTAATGTCATTGATCGATGCACTTAAAAATAGTTAAGATAATAAATTTTATGTTATGTGAATTTTAGCATATTTTTTTTAATTAAGATTAAGGTAAAAACAAACGTTTTGTGGAAAGACAATGAGCTTCTGTTTGTATGCACACAGCTCCTGCTTGAAATTCTTTGCAATGTAACATGCCCCCATACAAGGAATTTATGTGACTGCACAGGACTATAGAACTGCCAGCTTCACACTGACATCTCCTAAATTCAAATCTAGTACTCTCTACATCAACTCTAACAAGGGTACATGTGAGTATATTTGAGCGAATATCATATACACAGTCATACAAGAACAGTTGTGTGTGGTTATTAGGAAACAAAATAATAAATTCACTTTGCTGCTCATTTTAATGTTACCTTTGATTTGTGAATTTCATGCCAATTTATTTTTAAATAAAATGTATTTTAGGATGTCTTTGGAGATCAATAATTCTACTAAGTCTACTTACAGACTGTTCTTTGAAATCATCAGTCAGGTTTACTAAGTATATAATACTAAATGGTTCATTTTCATTGTCTCTAACATCAAACCAAGAAAACTGTATCCATGTCCATTTCTTTAAGTGTATCTGAATGTTATGTGCTGCCTGTTCTTATTGAAGTCCAATAAAAATCTATTTATAAAATGTACATATATATTCGAAATAGGAAATAGATGGCTGCCATTAAAATTGAGAATTATTTCATATTGTTCAATGCTTAGACATCATTAAAAAGAAAGCACAGTTCCAACAGACTAAAAGCTTACATTTAAAGTGAAAAAAAAAACAAACATCCTATCTAATAAAAGAGTAATATGCAAATTAACCATCACTATGGGACAAAAAATGGTGGCATCCATAGTGGTGGGGCAGGATGCTGGCAGTGTTACCCTGGCAATGGGAGCCCAGCAGGCAATCAGAGCACAGGCAGCACCCAGCAGGGCCTGCTGGGCCTGGCTGCAGAGGAGGGGGAGCCAGCGATGGGGACCCCACAGCCACCACCCCGGCAGGACTTCAGCTGGGGCAGCAGCTGTGGATGAGGGGACGAGGGGGGGCAAGCCATCAGGGACCCCACAGGTTGCGCCCAGCAGGGTCTGCTTGCCCATCCCCAAGGTGTGGAGCAGACAGGCCTGGCAAAGAGTAGAGTGGGTCCATGTGGAGTGGGTCCAAGTCATCAGTAGCACATCTCCTGAATTGGATAAAGTGCAGGTCTGAGTGAGGGACCTCCTTGCCTTCCCTGTCCCTCTCCCACCTACCCGTGCACAAATTTCGTGTACTGGGCCCCTAGTATATTATATGTTTAAGAGCTTATTTTATGACATGCTGTATTCATCTCAAGTTTTATTTTGATGTGGATTTTAAAAGAAATTGGATTTGCTACACAGTCATACTTGGAAGGGTCGCCACATTTTCTGGTAGAAGGCCATTAGCATGGGAATCAGGCATCCAAGCTCTTCTGCTATGCAAGCTTAAACAAGTAATTGTACCTCCTTGGAGCTCACTTTTCCCCCCAATAAAGTAAAAGCATGAGAGAAGTTGGACTCAGTATCTTTCCATCCTATATAACAAAAACCTAATATGCTGTGTTGGGTGATCTGGTGGGTCATTCAACCAATCAAAATGTGATATGCTAATGATATGCTAAGGCTGTTCAACTGCTCCCTATGATGTGCACTGACCATCAGGGGGAAGAAGCCCCGACTGGTAGGTTAGCATGTGCTGAGGTCTGGCTGATGGGGACTGAGCGAGATGGGCTGAACACGCCCTGGAGCCCTCCTGCAACTCTCCCCGGCCTTGATCATGCACCAGTGGGGTCCCTTGACCTCTGCACCCTCTGGCAATCAAGGCTGAGGGAGCCCCTTCTCCCACCCCCACCCCCCAGTGCACAAATTTCGTGCACCAGGCCTCTAGTCTTTTATATTCCAAGACCTCATGCTTCTGAGACTTTGATGGGCACATCTCAGCACAGGCTATATCCAGCACTCATGATATCCTGAATCCACACTCTTTCCTTCAACCTAATTGGATTAAACCAGCTCAACTCAATTTATAGTTACTGAGGGTCTTCAGTGATGATGATAATGACAGATGAGATTCATTGAACCCTCACTATGTGCCAAGAACTGACTGTAGGATATTGACTTATAAAAACAGCCTCAGGTCTAGCCAGCATTGCTCAGTGGTTGAGCGTCTATGATCCAGGAGGTTGCTGTTCGATTCCCAGTCAGGCCACATGCCCAGGTTGTGGGCTCAATCCCCAGTGTGGGGGCATGTAGGAAGCAGCTGATCAATGATCCTCTCTCATCATTGATGTTTCTACCTCTCTTTCCCTCTTTCTTCCTCTCTGAAATCAATAAAAAAATATTTAAAAAAACAAAAACAAAAAGCAGCCTCAGTTTTCCAAGCCAACTTCATATCCATGCCTCTTGTAATGTGACCTTGCAGCTCCACCAATCAGAAGGTAGAATATACCTCCCTGTCCTCTGAATCTGGGCTGGCTTGTGACTTGCTCTGGCCAACAGAATTCAAGGGGCACAGTGTTCTGCCTGCTCTGAGCTTAGGCTTCCATGCATGTTATCAGAACTCTGCCACCACCACTAGAAGAAGCCGAGGTGAGTCCGCAGGAAGATAAAAGACACTTCTCTTGGTAATGACCCCTCACCTGTGAGAGAGCCCAGTATGATAAGCAATGTTTCCCAGCTGACCCACACCTAGCCACAGGTACAGTAAGCCCCCTACAACCCAGCTCAGCACAACCACCAAGATTAAATAATACAGGGAGCCCTCCAGGTGTGGCTCAGTAGTTGACCGTCAACCCATGAACCAGGAGACCAAGGCTCAATTCTTGTCAGAGCATATGCCCACGTTGGGAGCTTGATCTACATTAAGGTGCATATAGGAAGTCTCATGATTGATGTTTCTATTTCTCCCTTCCTCTCTCTGAAATCAATAAAAATATATTTTAAAAAATACAGGAGTATTGTTTTAGGCCACCAAGTATTGGTATGATCCCTTATGCAGCATCATGGTGGCAAAAGATAACTGTTAATATACTCTAAACAAGTCATATGGTTATCTCATTCACAACTCATAACAGCCTTATGTGAAAGATATTACTATCCTACTTTAAAAAATAATGAGACTGAGGCACAGAGAGATTAACTAATTTGTCCAAGATCACATCACAAATATACTATATTTTATATACCAGTATTATAAAATATCAATTGGGAGATATATCATTATATTATACTAGGGGCCTGGTACACGGAATTCGTGCCTGCCCCCTCTCACATATTGAGAGCCCTCAGGGGTGTCCTACTGATAGCTTAGGCCCGCTCCCTGCTCCCCTTGGGGAGTGGGCCTAAGCTGTAGTCTGGCCTCCCTTTGTGGGAGGCGACCAGGCTTATCAGGGGAAGCCACCAGCCCCATCACCCCGCTGCTGCAGCCACTGCGAATCACTGCAGCTACCAAGGTTTTTTTTAACAACACAGACTTCAGTCCTTTCACGAGAAAAAATGACAACATTTTTAGGCATTTTAAAGATGTGTCTTTCATAGGATATGACTTTTTTTCTTTCTTTTTTACTTATCCTCACCTGAGGATATGTTTGCATTGATTTTTAGAGAATGTGGAAGGGAAGGGAAAAACAGAGAGAAACATCAAAGTGAGAGGAATACTTTGATTGGTTGCCTTCTGCATATGCCCTGACCTGGGCCCGGGCCATGGAGGAGCCTGCAACCTAGGTACATGCCCTTGGTCAGAATTGAATCCAGACCCTGCAGTCAGCAGGCTGAGGCATTATTCACTGAGCCAAACCGGCTAGGGCAGGACATAACATTTCTTAGCCCTCCAGCAGTGGACCTTCATTTTTTTCCCTCCAGGAGTGTGGTGGAAAAACCCTAGATCACCTTTGTGGATTCTTATTACCCAAGTTACTAAGAATATTACCAGTGGCATACAGGGAGCTTAGCCAATGAGCGTTAAGAAAAGGTGTTTCCTCTATAGTTCACTCTGGTCACCGGCTCCACCCCTGCCCCTCCAATCCCAGCACCACCCCTGCCCAGGCCTGTAACCTCTGGCTGAGGATACAGCCTGGGAAGGGAACCCCCAAGCCCCTATCGCTGGCTTCACAGAGTCCAGGTCTTTGTGATCACTGGCTCTGATCCTGCCCCTGCCATTGCTGGCTCTGCCCTTGCCCCAGTGGCAGCCTCTGGCCAAAGTTACAGGCCTGGGCAGGGGACCCCCAGACTCCTGTGATCGCAGGCTCCTCCCCTGCCCCTCTAACTGCTGGTTCTGCAGACTCCAGGCCCCTGCGATCTTCAGCCTTGTCCCTGCCCAGGCCTGAGGCCTCTGGCCCAAGGCCTTATGCCTGGGTAGGGCACCCTCATACTCCTCCGATCACTGGCTCCACCACTGCCCTATCCAATCACTGGCTCCACCTTTGCCTATGCCTGAGGCCTCTGGTGAAGGCCTCTGGCCTGGGCAGGCTACTCCCAGGCTCCTCTGATCACCTGTTCCTCCCCTCGGGGCCCCTGAATCCCCCACCACCTGCCTGGATAACAGGCCTGACCACTTCAGTGGTGGGGCTGAACTGGACTGGGCGCCTCCCTCTTGTGGCTATGGGGGTGGCCATTTTTGTCATGGAGTGATGCCTAATTTGCATATCACTCTTTTATTAGATAGGACTAGAGGCCCGGTGCACAAACTTGGTACATGGGGTGGGAGGAGGTGTCCCTCAGTCCAGACTGCACCTCTTGCAATCCACAGCCCCTAAGGTAGGGTCCCTAGGCCTGGCTGAGGATCAGGGCCTATTAGGGCTTTCCTTCCCCCAGCTGCTGGCAGCTGGTCCCACCCCTGCCACTGCCACTGTTTGCCTTCTGTGCGGTGCTACCCTCCATCCCCAGCCACCAGTCACCTCCCTCTGTGGGTGACAGGTATGGGGTGCAATTGCTTGGCTGGCCTGGGCCTCCCTCTGCAGGGCGATGTGGGATCTCCTGACCAATAGCACTGTGCCCACCTTGGCTGGCCTGGTACCAGTGTGTGTCATAGCGTGGTCGTCCAGAAGGTCTTTCAGAGAGTCGTTCTACTGTTCAATTGTTCAGTCAACTTGCATATTACTCTTTTATTATTATAGATATTATTGATAAAGAAAGAGTGCAACTTAAGATGTATCCTAATTCCAGAGCTGTCAAACATGGCCTGTTTCAGTGGTTCCCAGGGGTTAGGTGGAGGGGGGATGAATAGGTAGAACACAGGAATTTAGGAGAATGAAACAATTCAATGAAATATACAGCATCAAGAATAAAGCCTCATGTAAGTTATGGTCTCTGGGTAATACTGATGTGGCAGGGTAGGGTCATCCATTGGAACAAATGCCCCACTCTGGGAGGGATGCTGACAATGGGAGAGGCTACACATGTGTGATAACAGAGGGTTTATGGGAAGTCTCTATACCTTCCTCATAATTTTGCTGTGAACTTAAAACTTTTCTAAAAAATAAATCCTGTTTTTACCTTGAAAAAGAAGAAATGCATCTTAGAATTGGTGAAATGAGGAAGTAAGCGGTGGGCATTTTCACTTATTGAAATAACTTAAGGCACTTGAGTATTGAACTTAAGCATTTAACTGGTAGTTTTGGATTATATCAGCTTTCACAGTTCTCTAGAATGGAAGATGATGGGTAAGGGACCTGCTTCTCTTAAAAACCCTTTGCTAATGTGCTGGGATTTAAATTTCTCCACTGCCTAGCTCTGCGAACTGAGCTATATACCTCTCCTACTCTAACCAGGGCTCCTGTGCTTTACTGGATACTTCACTGCCTGCATCATTTCATTAACATTTCCTGTTTCTAAATCCCTGTCTGGTTGGTTTGTCTCCTAAAAATTCCTCCAATTTATCTATGTCTCTTAAAAGAAATTAGATACTCACTTACTAAATATAGTACTAATGAGACCTAATCACTAGAGCTGGATTAGATTAATTACCTGGCTTGTTTGGAATGTGACACTCATCAATCAATTAATATTCCACATATGTATGATTGACTTGTTGTAGTCCCTAAGATGGATGAGTCTGACCATGGCTTGGGAGGTAATAGCCCAAGATCATATAATGTTTCTTTCCGCCACTTGCTATTTATATAACCTTGACAAAGTGCATAGCATCTTTGAAATCCAGTGTTCTCATATGAAAGTGTATAAGAAAAAATTCCAGCCTGTATCCTTCACAGTTTGTTCAAAAAGCAGAATTACTGGAGGAAGACAATGCAGAGATAGATAAGAGATACCGATAAAGATATTTCTTTTATTCCAGAGATATTATCTTATACAGCTGTGGGAGCTGGGAACAACCAGGTGAGGATGTTGCTTCTTTGCCGGCCACTATAGCCCTGTGTCAGCAGGTTGGCAGTCTAGAAGAGGGGATGAACAGGAAGTAGGGGAATAAAGACAAATAGAAACCCATGAGGCCAAAGGGCATCTATGAGAACGTTTGGACACCACAGTGATCTCTCACTGTCTCCAAGCTTCCAGCGTCACAGATGAGCATCTGCTGCTGGATAAACTGCTACCTTTGTCCTATTTTAAAGGCTGCATAATCTTCGACGGGGTGAACATACTACACTTTCTTTATCCACTCTTCCACTGATGGACACTTGAGCTAAATACACATTTCCAGGCAACAAAACTGAGGGAGGAGGCAGGGCATTTGCCGGAGGTGCTGCAGATCTGGCTGAGAGCCATGCCGGAGGGAGAACCCACCCATCCTAGTGTGCATTAGCCACAGCAGTGCTGGGGGCCCTGTGCTCAGTGTTATCAGATGGAACAAATAAAAATACAAAGTGCCCAGATAAATTTAAATTTAGAAAATGATTCAATTTTAATATATAAATCTGTGCCAAATATTGCACACAAACATTTTTTAAAATATATTTTTATTAATTTTAGAGAGGAAGGGAGAGGGGGAGAGAGACAGACTCATCAATGAAGAGAGAGAGTCATCAATTGGCTGCCTCCTGAACGCCCCACAATGGGGATCAAGCCCACAACGCGGTGATGTGTCCTCACCGGGAATTGAACTGTGACCTCCTGGTTCACAGGTTGATGCTCAAATGCTTGTGCTGCACGGGCTGGGCTGCACACAAACATTTTTTAACATAAATATGTCACATGCAGTATTGGGATATACTTATACTAAAACATTATTTTTTGTTCATCTGTTTGATCAGCCATTCCACCTGCACTGGCCTTCAGAATATATAAAGACTATGATCATTACTTTACTTTTACCTTTGAAATCATACACAAAAAGCCTCTTATGGGAAAGTAAAAACCATAGTGAGATATCACCTCAAACCCATTAGGATAGCCTCTATCATAAAACAAAAAACAACAAGTTTGATGATGATACAGAGAAAATGAAATTAGTGTGCCCTATTAGAAATGTGAAATGGTGAAGCTGCTATGGAAACAGTATGGAGGTGCCACAAAAAATTAAAAATAGCCCTAACCAGTTTGACTCAGTGTATAGAGCATCGACCTGTGGACTGAAAGGTCCCAGGTTTGATTCCGGTCAAGGGCATGTACCTTGGTTGCGGGCAAATCCCCAGTGGGAGGTGTGCAGGAGGCATTTGATCGATGTTTCCCTCTCATGTTTCTAACTCTCTATCCCTCTCCCTTCCTCTCTGTAAAAAATCAATAAAATATATTTTAAAAAATTAAAAATAGAACTGCCATATGATCCAACAACCATCTTCTAGTATATATATATATATTTAAAAATCCACAGCAGGGTCTCAAGAGATATTGGCACATCCATGTTTTCTGCAGCACTATAAACAGTAGCCAAGAGGTGAAAGCAACTCAAGTGTCCAACATGGGATGAGTATATAAAGCAAATCTTCTATATACATACAATAGACTATTATGTAGCCTTGAAAAGGAACACTGTCACATGCTACAACATGTATGAAGCTAGAAGACAAGTGAAATAAAGGTAAATAGTGTAGGACTGCACTTATATGAACTATGGAAAGACCGATCAGGAAAAAGCAAAAATAATCATCATTAGAAATCTAAAAGGAACACAACTACAGGAGCATTAAATATAGAAACAACACAAAGTTTTAAAAACTCTTGACAAATAACTCTTAACACTTAAGTGAGAGAAAAATCTCTTAGAAAATACTAAATTACTAAAGCTGACTCAAAAAGAAATAGAAATCCTAAATGGTGCTAAAACCAATAAATAAAATTACTGAAAATCTTTCCACAAAGAAGCACCATGTCAGTTTTAAGGTCATGATCAACCAAAGTTTCATTTCAATCTTACACAAATTCTATGAAAGAACAGAAAAAGTAGAAAAGTTTCCAAGTGATGAGGTGAATATCACCTTAATACAAATATAGACAAGAACGACATAAGAAAAGTCCATGATCTCACATATGAAAACATATGTAACTCCCCCACTCCCACCCCCCCAAAAAGCTAGCACATGAAATGCAGGAATCAATTTAGAAATTCACAATGACCAAGGTGAGTTTCTTATAAGAAAGGCGCCTGGTTCAACTTGATAAATATCTTGTAATGAACTGTTTCTGACAATGTGGTAGGTTGCATTCATACTCTAGCAATTACACCAAAACCAACTAAAAATTCAAGAGGACAAATTTCTTAAAACCATCTTCCAAGCATCAAAGGGCTTGATGAAAAATAAACCATGCACTGAGCAGAGACTGAAGGGGGGTAAGCACCCAGAGAGCAATGCAGCATTGAAGCTTTAACATAAGAGCATTCACTGAGTCCTAGAAAATTAGTCCGTGGCTTGTCTCAGTCTTGAACATATAGGAAACTAGGCCCAGGGTCACCCAAACACTTTCCCAAAGCTTAGACCCCAAAGGGTCTCATTCTCAAAAAAAAAAAAAAAAAGGTGAACTAGAACTCAAACTTTTATCCCACATCCTCAGAGGTCTAAAAGGAAAATGCCTGCTTGAAGTCAGCCCCATTAGCAAAGGGGGAAAATCTTCCTAAGAGAATTTAACCATAAGCAGTCCTTGCATTTTTGTCTGTAGCTTGAGCTGGTTGAAACTGGGTGGTCAAAAAAACACCAAGCAGAGAATTTTGTTTAAATCTGACCTTGGAATGGGCAGAAAAGACTGAAATGGTGTTAGATGGAGAAAAACGACCTACTGACAATTTATATAAACACCGACTAGGAGGGAGATGTGGATGGAGAAGAAAAAGTCACGTGAGCCAGAGAATTCAGTTGGAGAGGGGCGAATCTAAGAGGTGAAGTGTTCAAGCAGATGGGGTGTATCATGCCAACGGATGGCAGATGAAAATAAAAGATAGTGATTATTGTTGAAGGCAAAAGCTATGAAAAGGAAAAGCAAAGACTCAGAATTTTCATTCAAAGCAGCTAGTCATAGGCATTACATTGCTGGAAGGAAGAAGAAGAGGCCTCACCACACTGTGGTCCACGTCATGTCAGTGTTCACCACGTAGCACTGAAGGTTTTCACTTGTGCCAACACATGGGAGACCCCCTCGGAGGCTGCCTGTGGTCAGCAGGGAGGGAAACGGCCTCTGGCCCATCAGACAGGGGAGATGAGGCACTTTGATGCTCAGCAGGGGAGGGAAAGATGCACTTTGAAAGTCATGTCAAAAGCTACTGGAACGTGTTATTAATAATACACACAGCATTTATCTGCTAAAATATTTAGGCTCTCTAAAGGATCACAGTATTCGTGCAGAGATGTATAAAACCAAGAATTTCATTGATCACTGAGATTTTTTTTTTTTAACCTCAGAACGTGTGGCAAGAATTTCTGTTGATTAAAGAGGAGGTGAGTTTCACATCCATACACACCTCTCTGGATAAACAAATTGACCGATTTTTACTTGGACATTTATCAGGGTATACATCTGCCTTTCCAAAGTTGTAATTATTTGTCAAAAGTTCTTCATTATCTCTTTTATTTAATTTATTTTTTAAATATATTTTTATTGATTTCAAAGAGGAAGTGAAAGGGATAGATAGAAACATCAATGATGAGAGAGAATCATTGTTTAGCTGCCTCCTGCACGCCCCCTGCTCAGGATTGAGCCTGCAACCTGGGCATGTGCCTTTGACTAAAATCAAACTGGGTCCCTTTAGTCCACAGGTAGATGCTCTATCCACTGAGACAAACCAGCTAGGGCTGCATTATCTCTTTAAATGCCCCTGGAGGGTAGAGAGTGCAGTGAGCAGCAGGGAAGGGAGACCTTACTGGCAGTCATAAAATAGCCAAGTGGTTTTCGAGTTTGCAGCTGTGTCCTGAGGTTTCTGGCCTGTTATTTCCCAGATCTTCTAGTCTTGTTGTGGTTTCCCCTCAGCCAGAGCAGAATGCCCCAAGATAATTGCCTTTTCCTATTTTAAGTCTGAGGCTGCCACAAAATGGTGAAAATTATGAGTTTCATTGGGGATTTCCAACTCTTCTGGGCATCTATGAATTAAACAAATCCACCTCGTTGTTTTGGTCACTTTGACAAAGCGCACAGGTCTATATTGCATGGAGATTTACAATGAGATGTGTGGCTACACAAGGGTAATCCCAAGCACAAGTCAGCCATAGGGGTGGGTAGTTAAGAAAATCCATAGGGCACCGTCCACCCAGGCGCAAGGTAGTTTTAGTCCAGAATTTATTTAGGAAGATCCAGTCTCCAACAGGAGAGAACGTGTTGATGTGGCACACATCACTGATCTGGTAGCACACATATATGCAGAAAAGGATTCCAGTCCAAATAAGTCTTTGTAAATGACACTCACACATTCTCCACTTTGGAGGGAAAGTCAGAACATGAGCCAGAACCTTCGTGCATAGTCATTATAGTTTCAGTGACCTGTGTTCCCCAGAGCGCAGAATTCCAGCTCACACATCCAGTCTGGTTGTTAGGTCACAGGCCACTTATACCCGCATCCACTGAGAAGTTACTCAGGCTTTCCTTAACAGCCTACATTTCCTTCTCTACTTTGGGGGAAATAAAGTCGACTTTCATATTTAGGATTTCTCATACATAGAGAAGTTGTGTCCACGATATGAATAGCCTGACCTAAGGGCACAATCCCCAGCAGGCCATGGACATAGCCCCCTGGATCAAAAATACATAGTTAAGCTCTAGCCAGCTTGGCTCAGTGGCTAGAGCGTCAGCCTGCGGACTGAAGGGTCGCAGGTTTGACTCCAATCAGAAGCATATGCCTGGGTTGCGGGCTCAGTCCCCAGTGGGAGGCATGCAGAAGGCAGCCAATCAATGATTATCTCATCACTGATGTTTCTATCTCTCTCTTCCTCTCCCTTTCTCTCTGAAATCAATAAAAATATTTTAAAAAATAAAATAAAATGCATAGTTATTTTCTAAGTGAGCAAAGGACCCCCACCTACCCAAAGAAACCTTCATTGCACTTGTATGGGTTTCCCTGCTTTATAAGTAATATCCAGTACGTGGCAAAAATGGAGCAGAGCACACAGTGAGGTACTATTCATGGGGAAAATCAACTGTCATTACTGCGATTGCTGCTGTTATTCTATTATCCCCAAGTGTGTCACTTAGTGGAACACCTGGACTAGGATGAGGAGCTGGGAATGAGGCCATGGGACGCTTACCTGGCCTCAGCTCTAGCCCGATAACAGGAAAGAGTAAGTAATCTGTGTATATGTAGCCTTTTAACAATCAGGACTCCTCCAATTTGTAGGTTGGAGGCTAAGCAATTAGGTCAGGAAACAGAATACAGTGACAATGTGAAGGGTGATACTCTGGGGAGGAAGAACATTTGCAGCTGAATCATCTCAAGCTTTTCCCTTTTAAATGCAATTGGCTAACTCCAGGAATAAAACTTTCCTGGGTATTAAAAATAGTCTTACAAATTAAATAAAGTTTACAAATAATGGAAGCCTAATATCTTAGATGAGATAAACTGTACATGATTATTTCTGAAAAGCACGCATCTAAATATACCATTTATATAGCCATTTCAAATTAATTAAGACTGTAACTCCTTTAGACCAAATTCTTCCTTTTCTTATTATAGTATAAACAACACTAGATAGGCACAGATTCTGTCTTAAGATAAAAATACTTATTCCAAGGGTTTGATTTTCTTAAACATTTCTGTACTTAATTCTAAATTTTCTCAAACTGGAAAAAAAAAACACAAAAAATTAAAAACAAAAACAAAACTTTAATTCACTAAAAGAAAACAAATAGTCCATCCAGTGTGGTTCAGTGGTTGAGCGTCGACCTATGAACCAGGAGGTCATGGTTCCATTCCTACTCATGGCACGTGTAGGGGTTGCGGGCTTAATCCCTGGTGTAAGACATGTAGAGGGCAGCCCATCAGTGATTCTATCTCATCACTGATGTGTCTATGTCTCCCTCTCCCTTCCTCTCTGAAATCAACAAACATTTTTTAAAAAAGGAAACAATGAAAACAAACAAAAAAATAGCTAGCATTTTCATTCCCTAACATTATTAAGCGAGGCTATGCCAGGACACTGTTTACTACTGTGATGTGACTTGCTGCCCAGTGCGCAGTACTTGTTATGTCAATGATTTCCTGTCTGTGTGAGGACCAGTTAGCTAACTTCCATGGATGTGTTCTCCACGTGACCTAACTTTTCAGCCTACTCTACTAACAATTCTTCCCTCAAGTTGGTAAATTTCAGGGGTGTAAATGTCTTTCTCCTTCTTACTGTAGAGATCTTCACAGTTGAAGGAATCTTGAGAAGTAGAACTTTAAATAGTTTGGATCCAATGGCTCTTGTATTATTTTTACTCTTAGAACTATACAACTATCTAAAAAACTAATGTTTTAGTATTTTAGTTATATATTACATGATTATAATATATTCCATATTACTAATATATATGTAAAGCTATACATACAGAATTTGAGTATTTCATATCAGATTTAAGGTCAGAACTTACAGTATCATTCTACTCAGATTCCCTTGGAGTCAGAAACTACATTTATCCAAAAGTAGTTGGGGTTTTTTTTTTTTGTTCCTGCACTCTGAAACTACTATCAATTACTCAATAACACCAACATGATTGAATAAGACTCAACGCTGTAGGATAGCATGGCCGACTGGCCGACCACTCAGTAAGCTATGATGCTCACTGACCTCCAGGGGGCAGATGCGAGGGAACAGGGGAGGAGGAGGGCGAGAAGATATTAATCGAAGATCTTATATGCATACCAGAGACCCGGTACACTGCACCAATGGGTTCCCTGGGTCTGGCCTGTGCCCTCTTGCAATCCGGGACCCCTCAGGGGATGTCAGAGTTGGTTTTGGCCCAATCCCTGAAAGATCTGTGCACTGGGCCTCTAGTGTTTCAGATTTAAAGTATATCAATTGACCAGAGCTGTTACCCTCCTTTTGGTGCACTAATTGTCTAAGTGCCCTTTAAATTGGTTTCTGTGAACTTCTGACATGACACCATTAATCTCTGAAAGCTTCCCAGCTTTCTGGCACAACCACATGCTCCAGTCTCACATGGAACCTTCCAACCCAGACATGGAATCGATGATTTCCCACGAGAGGTCCTGTGCTCCCCAGCAGGAGAGTGCATTCCAGAGCAAACTTGCTCCTTGGGTCCTGTCCCTGCACAGGGCTGAACATGACCTGTTTCCGCCCCCCCCAGACAATGGCTACAATTCATCTTTTTCAGGTGTATAGAGGTAAAATTGTCAAGTAAATACTGTATGTAACCAAGATATACAACTTAATCTTTGGATATAGGTAAACACTGTGAAATAATCACTACAATCAAGCTGACTAATAAATCCATCACCTGACAGTTACCGTTTTCTTTCTTTCTTTCTTTTTCTCTTTCTTTCTTTCTTTCTTTCTTTCTTTCTTTCTTTCTTTCTTTCTTTCTTTCTTTCTTTCTTTCTTTCCTCCTTCCTTCCTTCCTTCCTTCCTTCCTTCCTTCCTTCCTTCCTTCCTTCCTTCCTTCCTGTTTTGTGGTGAGTACAGTTAAGATACCTTCTCTTAGCAAATTTCAAGTGTATAGTACAGTACTATTTGTAGTCACCATGCTGGACATTGGACCTCCAGAATTATTCAGCATGCATAACTGAAACCTTGTAACCTTGACCAACATCTTCCTATTGCCCTCTCCACTGTACTCCTGGTCACTACCATTTTACTCTCTGCTTCCAGGAAACTATTTTAAATACTACATATAAGTGAGATTATGCAATGATTGTCTGTCTGTGTTTGCCTTATATCACACTTACCATAATGCCCTCCAGGTTCATCCATGTTGACACAAATGGTAAGATTTCCTTCTTTTTAAAGGCTGAATAGTATCCCATTGTATATAGATAAATATATATCTTCATTTCCATGTTCATTGCCACATTAGTCATAATAGCCAAGATTTGGAAATAACCTAAATGTCCATTGATGGATGAATGCCTAAAGAAAGGGACTAAATAGCTTAAATAAGAACGCTATGCCATTAAAAAGATTAATATGAATTCATGCCATTCCACTGCAGGTGAAGGGGAGGCACGTTTTTGTGGAGCACTAACAATCTCAACCACAGTCCATCCCATCTGACCAATAATGAGTAAAATCGTAACTACTATGTAAGTTTTCTATTTTTTTTCAATAAATGATTCAAGTGGAAGTCACTGTATCCAAATATCATTATAATAATATGACAACAGAGATCAGTTTAAAACTCCTGAACTATCTTATTTTTATTTCTTTTATTGAAATTTAACCTACCTTCCTGAAATGTTTATTGGATTATTCCTTAGATAACTATTCAAAATTTTTTCAACTTGATAAAAATTAAATATCAACTGCAGACATTTGCCACAAAATGATCTCCTTTCAAAACTATTAAGACCAACAAAACTAAAAATTATTTTAAAACTTCATGCTGATTACAATCATCACTTTTTTAATTGGCTTTATCTGGGTATATAATGTCAGTTGTTTAGAAAACCTCTATGGCTTAGCATTTCCATGTTAATTTTAGATGAGATGAAAACAAAATGAAAATGTTATCAAAAAAAAAAAAAAAAGGAGCAGTAAAACCATGATATGACATGGAATGGGTGACTGAGAATATCAAATCCCTGAGAGCCCTGACATGCCAGTTTAACCTAACTGCTGCTTCTGCAGCAACAAAT
Source organism: Murina feae (assembly GCA_004026665.1). Taxonomy (NCBI): domain Eukaryota; kingdom Metazoa; phylum Chordata; class Mammalia; order Chiroptera; family Vespertilionidae; genus Murina; species Murina feae. The sequence continues at coordinate 13,305 of PVJC01008834.1, read as the reverse complement.
ATAAGTAGACTTGGTGGCGGGGAAAAAAATCAAGAAAAGCTTAAAGATTTAGTCCAGTAATGCGGTAGATGAAAGCCGGTCTGCAACTCTCCCACAGATAGCAGGGCCTCCTCTGTTGGAATCTGGGTGGGCTTGAGGGCCTTTGACCAACAGAATATGCCAGAAGTGACAATGTTCTGATCTCCAGAACTAGAGATTGGCAGTTCTGTTTCCTGGCATCTTGGAACACTGGTTCTTGGAACCCTGAGCTACCTTCTAGTCTTTCTAGAAGACTGATGACTCCTCTAGAAAGATTATGAACGTGAGCCCTAAGATTATATGGCTAGAACAAACCACCTGAGCCCAGACTTGCAGCTGTCCCCCACAAGGCACCAGGTGTGGGAGTAAAACCCTCCATGAACCCTCTAGACTAGACAAACCTCCAGCTAAAAACCACCAAGTGGCCCTGGCCAGTTTGGCTCAATAGATACAGCACTGGCCTATGGAATGAAAGGTCACAGGTTCGATTCCTGGGTTGTAGTCTCAGACCAGGGCCATATGCGGGAGGGAACCTAGCAATGTGTCTCTCTCACAATGAATTTTCTCACTCTTTCTCTCCCCTTATATTCCATTCTCTCTAAAAGTCAATGGGAGAAAAATATCCTTGTAAGAGAATTAACAAACAACAACAAAACACCAAGTAAACCCAGTTGTACCATATAGAGTAGAAGGATCACTCAGCTGAGTTCTCTCCAAACTTCAGACCCAAGGATCACAAACATAATAAATTGTTTTTACAAACCACAAAGTTTGCAATATTTGTTACACAGAAATAGATAAGAACAACAATATGCCTCACCCCATTCCCCCAGTGTCTTGTGTCCCTTGGTTATGCTTATACAGTCAATGGGGGGGGGGGAAGGAGACATATGTACTACTATCTGTAATACTTCAAACAATAAAATAAAATTTAAAAAAAGAACAACAAAAATAGATGGAATTTTAGGAATTTAAAATGGGAACTCTGTTTCAGCGATATTGCATATTCTGAAATACCTCCCATTGCAGAAAGCTAAAATACTGGATAAGACATTTTTTAAAAATTATTTCAGATGCATAGCTAAGCTCACAAGGGATACAAAAGTATTCAGAAGTGAAGGAGCCCAAGATACATCTGGACAAGAAAGCCAGGCTAACACTGGAAGCTGCCCAAAGACCCTGCCTCCAAAAATCAAGATTCTGGGGTTTTAGTGGCTGAGAGGACGTCGTGAGCCTCCACAAAATAGGGAATTGGAATAGAGATGCTGAATAAAGTCCAGAATCTAAAGGACTGCACCCTGAATGAGAGACCGAAGAGAAAAATATCAGCCCTGCAAAGGGAAATAACTGGGAAATAATTTGTGACCTGGAATGAAGGGGGAAAAAACACACTAAAATAATATTTCTTCTGAGTATCTGTTAACTTAAGCAGTCTTCAAATGAATATCAGGTCCCAGTTCAGAACTACCTGCATGCTCCAAAAGAAGCTAAGAAATTAATTTAGTCCAGCTGGTGTGGCTCAGTGGTTGAGTGTCAATCTGTGAACCAGGAGGTCATGGTTCGATTCCCAGTCAGGGCATAAGCCCAGGTTGTGGGCTCGATACCAGCGCGAAGGAGGCAATCGAACAATGATTCTCTTTCAGCATCCATGTTTCTACCATTCCTCTCCCTTATTTTCTGAACTCAATAAAAGTATATTTTAAAAAATAAATTAATTTAAATTGGTTGGAAAGTAGGAAGAGTTCTGGGTGCCTACCAAAAGCAAAGGTAACTCCTCACTAAGGAGTGGACACTTGATAGTGATTTAGGAGAATTTCTACAGAGAAGTGAGCTGACAGGTGTTGACTTTCCAGAGACAGCAATGCTCATCTCTTCCCAACTCCACACTCAGCAACACCAATTTGGTAGTTAGGTTGGCTATGGTGGGAAAATTTACACCACAAAAGTTGGAAAACACCACAAACTGGTTTTGTTTTTTTTTTTTTTTTTTAAAGGAGCCAGTTTATGAACACAGCACTAGATAAAGGCTTCCACACACCAGTTCACTATGAGAAACCCCATAACAAAATACAAACACCACACAATTAAGCTCCTAACAGCTTCACAAAAATGAATTACAAGATGGAGCATATAAAGTGAGAATCTTTCATATTCTTACAGAAAAGAGAGACTCACAAACATGGGCAAAGTACAAGAGATTATAAAAGTGATTAATAGTTTTGATAAAGAATCTAAGATTGTGGAACTATGAGATAAAGGGACTCGGGCATCTTTAATTACTGAGTAGCCTAGTGAGATTATGTGCTATCTGCTGGAGAATGCCTCGAAAAACAGTAACTGCCACCATGCTCCCATCAGTTACAATCTGCCACTGCCCCTCGCCCTCTTTCAGGAAAAATGGTGCCACAATTTTCATTTGCCTTTCAAATGGAATTATTGTCATAGCTGGTGAATTAAATAATTCCAGCTTTTTTATTTTTATATTTCATTATGAAATATGTCATCCTTACAAATATTATAGACATTAATATAATGAACGTCCAGGTAAGCTATTGTGATATAGTAAGAAATATATATTTGGTCGTCATAGCCCATTCCTGGCACAGAGCTCCTAAAACTTTGGGAATTTTATGCATGAAAGGAGTGATATAAGTCATTTCTTGTAATGAGACAACTTTTGGTGAGACCCTAGATGGCTTCAGCATGACAGGCTAGTGGCCAGAAAGAACAAATCTTGACTCAAAGCTTGGAACTTCCAGTCTCATATTTCAGGAGTGAAATTGCTGGATCCTAGAGTAAATAGATATATAATTTTTTAAGAAAATTGGCAGATCCCATACTGTATCATTTTATATCCTCTCTAGCCAAGTATGAAAGTAAAGGCTGTTCCACATTTTTGCTTACACTTGCTCTCGTCAGTCTATTTAGTTTCAGCCACTCTGATGAATGAATAGTGAGTAGTCTCTCATTGTAGTTTTAATTAGCATTTTCCTGATAACAAAGAATGTTGAATATCTTCACATGGACCTATTGACTTTGGTCTATCTTCTTTTCACAAAGTGTTCAAATTTATCACCACTGTTTATTGTACATCTTTTAATATTCATGCACTTATTATTGAATCATAAGTTCTTTATATATTATATGTATATAATATATATACATATATATACACATATATATTTTTCTCTCCAAGTCCATGACTTGCCTTTTTATTTCCTTAAGAGTATCTTTCCAACAGCAAAAAAAAAATAAATTTTTAGGAAGTTCATTTTTCTTTTTTTTAAAATATATTTTATTGATTTTTTACAGAGAGGAAGGGAGAGGGATAGAGAGCTAGAAACATTGATGAGAGAGAAACATCAGTCAGCTGTCTCCTGCACACCCCCCACTGGGGATGTGCCCACAACCAAGGTACATGCCCTTGACTGGAATCGAACCTGGGACCCTTCAGTCCACAGACGGACGCTCTATCCACTGAACCAAACCAGTCAGGGTAGGAAGTTCATTTTTCTTGTTTCATAATTTTATGTCTCACTTAACCTAAAATATTTTGCCTATCTCAAGACAAAAAGAGTTTCTCTTATAATTTTAATTTTATAGCTTTAATGTTTCATTTACCAAATCTAATAAAATAGTAATATCCAAATTAACCATCACTCTGAGACACCTAAGCCATGCCCACCAGCCAATCAGAGCGACTGTATGCAAATTAACCCAGCCAAGATGGTGGCTGGCAGCCACAGAGCTAGAGCAAACAGGAGGCTTCTGTTTGGAGGAAACTGCCTGCCAGACGGAGTTCACTGAGACCCTGGAGCTTGTAATCCCTTACAAGCCGCTGATCTAGGTGCCGCCACCATTTCCTATGCGTATGTACATCTCAGTTTTGGTGCCGAGAACTTCTACTCAGTCTCAATGCACTCCTTCACTTGCCTTCTAGTTGTAAAGCTTCCATTCCCTTGGTTCTGGAGGATGGCTGTTTAGCTTTATAGTTGTATTTTTTTAATGTAGATGTGGGAGGCTGTGCTTTTAGGTATATACCTTATGCCGCCATCTTGGTTTTCCTCCTGCATATTACTCTTTTATTAGATTAGATACTTCCAGTACTATGTTTAATTGAAATGGTCAGTGCATATTTTCATCTTATTCCCAATCTTAAGATTTTGTGTATATGTTTTGTGTGTGGGTATGTGTGTGTACCTGTTTATCATTAATGATGTCAGTATGTCTGTAGGTTTTGTTGTAGATGCCTTCTATCAAGTTAAGGAAGGTCCACTCCTATTTCAAATTTACTGAGATATTTTTATCATAAAATTGTATTTTGTAAATTTTTTTCTACATCTAATTGTGCAGTATTTCTCTTTTATTTTGTTAATATGCTTATTGGTTGATTTTTTTTTTAATATTGACTCAATCAGTCATTCTTGGGTCATGCTATACTGTACTTTTTTTTTTAATATGCATTTTATTGGTTTTTTACAGAGAGGAAGGGAGAGAGATAGAGAGTTAGAAACATCAATGAGAGAGAAACATCGATCAGCTGCCTCCTGCACACCCCTCACTGGGGATGTGCCCACAACCAAGGTACATGCCCTTGACCAGAATCAAACCTGGGGCTATTCAATCTGTAGGCTGATGCTCTACCCACTGAGCCAAACTGGTTAAGGTGTTTTTTTGTAAGATTGAAGTTATTTATTTCTTAAATGTTTGAGGATATTTTACCAGTGAAGAAACTGAGTCTGGCGATTGATTTTTTTTTGAGAAGTATTTAATTATAAAGTATTGTGTGATGATATGATATGATACTACTTTATGATATAAAGGTACTTAATTATAAAATCAATTCAAGTAAGTGCTCTGTTCTTTTTTAATTCATTTTGGTAGCATGTATCCAAAGAATTTGTTCATTTTTTGGTCATAGTTGTTTAGTCTATTGGCATAAAGTTATTCATAATATTCCTTTATTTTTGTTTCAACATCTATATCCTTATGTTGACATTTTGGGTTCTCTCTCTTTTTTTCTTGATTAGTGTAACTGGAAGTTTATCAATTTTATCAGTTTTTTTTTCCAAATAACCAACTTTTACTTCTTCCTTGGTTTTTAAGTTATTTTCGTTGACTTTTACTCATAGCTTTAATATTTATTTTCTCCTTACTTTTGGTTTAGTTTGTTCTTCTTTCTTAGGTTATTATGGTGAAAACTTAAAGCATTGATTTTTAAACTTTCTATTTTCCTAGTAACTATATGAGTCATTATGAATGCTGTGCTACCTATATCTCACAAAGTTTGGTATGCTTTTTTTCTATCTTTTCCATTCCAGGCAAAATATATTTTTTTAATTTTAATTTTTTTAATTTTTGCTTAAAGTATTACAACTAATTTCTCTGTAATTTACTCTTTGACTCATGGGTTGAATTTCCATTTTGGAGATTTTCCAGATGTCTCCTATTATTGGCTTCTAATTTAATTTTCTTGTGGTCAGAGAAAATATTAGATATGAACTCTCTTTACACACACTTTCGACACCAAGTGTCTGTGGGCTCCTCCCCACCCCCCAAACCAACCAGTTCTCTAACTCTCCTACTGGATGTCTTACCATTTGATTCACTTCTGACACTGACTCTCCAGAATTAGTGCAGACTTCACAGGTTAAGGGCTTAGTCCCACATAACTTCCCCAGCTTCAGATGCCAATCACAAATGCTTCTGGACTTCTGACTGACCTGTATAATTCAGAGGTTGCCATACCCCCTCCTCAGGTTCAATTCTTTGCTATAATGTCTCAGAGAACTCAGAGAAACAATTTACTTACTAGTACCAGATTATTATAAAGAATACAACTCAGAAATAGAAAAAAATGCATGAAGCAAGGTGGTGCAGAAGGGGTGCAGAGCTTGCTTGCCCCCTCTTGGTGCACCTCCCTCATGGCACTTCCGTGTGTTCACCAACATGGAAGCTCTCTGAATCCCAACATTTAATTTTGTTTGTTTTTTTATGGGGGTTCATTACATTGACATGGTTGATTAAATCACTAACTGTTGGTGAGCAGCCCAATCTCCCACCCCTCTCCCCTTCTCAGGGTTTGGGGTGGAGAGCAGGAAGTTCTAACCCTCTAATCACGCCTTGGTCTTTTTGATGACTGGCACCCAACCTGAAGCTGTCTAGGAGTTCCCAACCAACATCATCTCATTAGCACATAAAAGAAATGTCTATTGCTCTGAGATTCCAAAAGATCTACTAGTATGTGCCAAAAACCAAGACAAAGACTAAATATTTTATTTATTCTTCAATGTATGATTTTAATTCATTAAAATATATTGACACTTTTTTTATAGACCAGCTTGTAATCCATTTTAGAGAACATTTTGTGAGCATTTAAAAATAATTTGTGTTTTTGTTTTCTTGGATATCATCTTCCACAAATGCCCTTTAGGTTAATTTGGGTAATAGTGGTTAACAGTTTGTCTTCTATATCCTTACCAACTTTCTGGTACTTGCTTTACCAGTTAGTGGGAGCAGATAGCTGAAACCTTCAGATATAACTATGAATCTGTCTACTTTCCCTTTCATTTCTGACAATTTTTGCTCCATGTACTTTAACACTCGGTTATTGATATGTGTGTATTGAGGATTTTATGTCATTTTGATGTAAGAATCCCTTTATTATCACTTTAAAGCCTAACTCTTTATCCCTGATAATGCTTGATAATATTACTCATTTTAAAGTCTAGTTTATATGATATTAACATAGCTGCTCTTTCTTACTAATCTTAGTGTTTGCATAGCATGTTTCCTAGTCCTTTCCTTTAAATTTATCTATATCTTTACATGTAAACTGAGTTTCTTATAGACATCATATAACTTATATATAGTCTGATCATCTGTATCTTTTAGTTAAGATGTAATGGACACATATTTAACAGAGACTAATGTGGTTTGGCTTATATGTGCACCTTTGCTATTTGTTATTTTTTCTTTATTTTATTCGTCTGTTCTTCAGTCATTTTATTTTTTTTCTAACTTCATTTGGAATTGTCTATATTTTAGTATTCCATTTATCTCTTTGACTTTTATTGGTTGCTATCGAGTTTAGAATAAGAATCTCTACTACAACCTAACTTCAAATAATATTAATAACTTTAAGTATCATGAAGGACTCCTTCAATAATATACTTCCACTTCCCCACTTCTGTATCTTGTGCTATTGTTGGCATACATGAGCCATATATTAATTTCAGATGTGTTCTAAACCTCACAATAAGTTGTTATTATGATTAGTTTAAAAAGTTAATTATATTTTAAAGGAATTTTAAAATGAAAAATAAGTAGTTGTTCACCCATATCTTTACCACTTTCAGGACTGTTTGTTTCTTTTGTCTATTCAAATTTCTACTGCACACATTTAACATTTCTCATAGTTTGGGGTCTGTCTATGATGAGTTTTTTGCAGCTCTCCCCACCCCCCCAAAAAAAATGTTTTATTCTGCCTTCACTTTTGAAGAAAGATGTTCACTGGATCTCTGCCTACACTCTAAAGAAGCGAATCCATTGTTTCCTGGCGTTGTTTTGATAAGTCTTATCATTTTTCTACTGTATTGACTATGCCATTTTTTGCTCAGACTGTTTTTAAGATTACTCTTTTTCACTAGTTCCTGCTATTCGATTATGATGTATCTTGGCATTAGTGAGGGCGTAGGTTACTTTTTTTCCCTTTGGGCTCACTGAGTTTTTGCAGCTGTGTGAAGTTTATACTCTTCATCCTCTTTGGAATATTTTAGCCATAATTTCTTCAGGTATGTTTTCTGTCACATAATCCCCTCCTCCTCCAGCCCCAACAGACACATTCTGTTTAAGATTCCAACTAGTGGAGGTTGAATTGCATGACATTTTCCCACAGGCCACTGAGATGGTGTTCATTTTATTTTTAGATTCATCTTGGTTTATGTTTTATAAATCCTACTAGGGGCCCGGTGCACAAAAATTTGTGCACTCGGGGGGTGGGGGTCCCTCAGCCCGGCCTGTGCCCTCTTGCAGTCTGGGACACCTGGGGGGGGGATGTCCACCTGCTGGCATGCCTGGCCAGCTTGGGTGAGGGGCTGAGGGCCATTTTCAGGCTGCCCACAGCCCCTTCAGGGTTCGTGCACTGGGGGGTGGGAGGGCTGGTGAGTGCAGGCCTGGACGTTTTCCACCGGAGGGCCCATGATCCACTGAGGGGACACACCTGGCACAGAGCTGGGTGGTGAGCCAGGGGTGGACGCTGGGGCAGGATCCCTCAGTGGGGCCCTGCTGCTGAGCAAACACACCCGGGGTGGAGCCGGGCAGCGGACTGGCTTCAGATTCTCTGCACTGTGCAGCAGACGCACCCGCACGCCCTGTGGAGGCCCCTGGGGGGCAGATGAAGGTAGCGGACCCTGGACGGGTGCTCCTGCATGCCCCCGAGGAGGCCTCCGGGGCAGAGCCAGGCAGCTGACCCAGGATGGGCACTCCTGGTCGCCCCAATGAGCCCCTGGGGGGCAAAGCCAGGCAGCTGACCCAGGATGGCTGCTCCCGCACGTCCCGCGGAGGCCCCCGGGGGGTGGAGCCAGGCAGTGGACCCGAGACGGGCGCTCCTGGATGCCCCGAGGAGGCCCCATGCCGGACCCCCCCTCACTGAGCTGACACACCTGGCACAGCTGTGCCGGCCGAGGAGGCTCCCAGTGCAGAGCCATCCTGCCAGCCTCCATCTTGGCTGGGTTAATTTGCATACAGCCGCTCTAATTGGCTGGTGGGTGTGGCCGTGAGCAGAGGCTCAGCCAGCCTAGGCAGGCAGTTGAAACAGAAGCCTCTGGTTTGCTCTAGCTCCATGGCTGCCAGCCTCCATCTTGGCTGGGCTAATTTGCATACAGCCGCTCTGATTGGCTGATGGGCATGGATTGGCTGGTGGGCGTGGCTTGGCTGTCTCAAGTAATGGTCAATTTGCATATTACTCTTTTATTATATTAGATTGTAAAATCTTAAGTTCACCCATCATTCTTTCTGCAGTTTTTTTTTCTGTTAATCTCATCTAGCAAAATTTTCATTTCTGAGATTTTGCATTTTATCTCTACATTTTTATTTTTATTTATTTTTAAAATATTTTCTTCTTGATTTCAGAGAGAAAGGGAGAAGGAGTGAGAAGGAGGGAGAGATATAAATATCAATAATGAGAGAAAAACATTGATAGGCTGTCTCCCGCATGCCCCCCGCTGGGGATGGAGCCTGCAACCCAGGCATATGCCCTTGACCAGAATCGAACCTGGGACCCTTCAGTCTGCAGGCTGACGCTCTATCTATCCACTGAGCCAAACCGGTTAGGGATTTTTTAAATCTTACATTTCTCTTCTCCTGTCCTCATCAATCTTTATATACTTGAACATAATTGTAACAATGTTTTAATGTTTTGTCTGCTAAGTTGATCATTTCTGTTATATCTGCATTTGTTGCTGTTGATTTTTTAAAATTAATTTTGGATTACATTTTCTTGCTTCCTGGAATGTCTAGGAAATTTTAGTAGTATACTGGACCTCTTGAATGTTACATTTTTGAGTGTATACATTTTATTGTCTGTAATTAGAGCTGGACTTGGTTTTCACTTTTCAATGCCTTTCTTAAAGCTCTAATAGGAAAATTAAAGGTTAATTTATACATTGAGCAAGACCTATGGCGATTTTCTTTAGAGTCTCTCCTTGCTATACTGATCAAACTTTTTAATCCATGAGATCTGTGCTTTTACAAAAACTCCAAGCTTTACTTGAGCTTATTTGTGTACCTTTCTGTTCTTTGCAAAAATAAAAGAAGAGGGCGACAAAAAAGAAGAAATAAAATAGCAAACACTTGCATGTAGCTTACTATGTGACAAGAACTGCTCTCATAGATAATTTACTTATATTCTTAACTCTACCCAAGACACATAATACATTCGCTTTCCAGAACATGAAGGAAAAAGCACAGGCAGATAAAGCACAGACAAATTCACATGACTAGAAAGGAGTGAAATGGGGATTTTTAACCTAGACAGTACGTCATTAGAATCCATATTTCTAATCACAGCATTGTGGTCACATTCTGAAAACGTATCTGTACTAGTGTGTTAAGGCTGCCATAACAAAATACCGAGGGTGCCTTTAACAACAGAAATCTATTTCTCCCAATTCCAGAGGAGGCTAGAAGTCTCAGGTCAAAGTGTTTGCAGGTTTGGTTTCTTCTGAGGCCTCTACTTAGCTTGCAAATGATCATTTTCTCCCACATGTCCTTACATAGCTTTTACTCTGTACATCCGAATACCTAGTGCCTCTTTCTCTTCTTATGAGAAGAACAGTTATATTGGGTTAGGGCCCCACTCATAACTTCATTTTACCTTCATTATGTCTTTAAAGGCACTATCTCCAAAGGCAGTCACACTGGGTGTTAATGAATTTAGGAACACAGTTCACTCCATAACAAACAGTCCCTAAACCTCCAGATGGAAATCTCACCTCAGAAAACTGGGCTCCTGATACCAGAGTAAATCACTTCACTAAAACAAATGTAGAAATTAGTGAAAAATAAACATATAAACACCCTATGCAGATGTGAGCACCAGAGTAGCTAATTTTAGTTCTATAAAGGGGAAGATCATGACAGCATTGCAATTAGCTAGTTATCATGTTAATTATAATGGTAGGTAGGTCACTATAAGCATGTCAATTGGGCAGCTTCACCAGGAAGCTACAAGTTTACACTCCCCAGGAATCCAACAAAGGGGAGACAGACACATGCCCAGTAAAGTTGGGGGGCTAAGGAAGGGACTTTCTGTCGATCATACCTGGGAACAGAGGTTATTGGTCAGAATGGGCATGACTACTGCAAGGGCATGAACATTGGGGAATATATAACCTCCTAAACAAAGAAGTTCACTCCCTTGTGCTTTCAGGGACCTTGGAACTCTTGTTACCCTCTCGGCTCCCTGGCATTTTCCCCAGGTGGCCCATGGCCATGCGGACCCCACACACAATGGACTACTAGACTGCAACTTGCCTGATGCTGTGCTGGGTCCGGCTACGATGTGGAAAGGAAACTCTGGATACTGGCTCTGATTTTAGCTCTACTGAAACCCCAGCTCCTTTCTCTAAGACTGGACTAAGGTTAATGGGACTTTGGAAACCCCAGGATGTAATTCCACAGAAATAAAACTTTCTACTACATCATATTCTCCCATGCAAGTCTCAGAAAATTCCTCTTTTGGGATATCACAAGGGCTCCGCCCCCAACAGCAGTCAGGGGAGAGGAAGCATTTTTTCCTCTGGTAAAACTCATAAGCAGGCTATACATGCAAGAATAACTTTAAGTGGATTGGGGATCCTTCAGAACCTACAACCTAGAAAAGCATCCTTGCTCTAGTTACATCACTGGGCTTTTGTGAAGAGGAAACATAATTAATTAATATATACTCAACACTATATGTCTTCCTTCATCCTTCATCCCCAAGCAAAAAGCTGTTTCTAACTGGAAATTCTTATATGCCTATGAGAAGGGAAAACAATAATTTAATAGTCTACAAGATTTACTGCATTAAAATTTGAGCCAAATTGTAAGCTTAAAAATTACAGTCAGGTGCAGAACCCTATTATTACCCTGAGTTATTGCCCTAGAGCAGTGGTTCTCAATCTTCCTAATGCCGCGACCCTTTAATACAGTTCCTCATGTTGTGGTGACCCTCAACCATAAAATTATTTTCGTTGCTACTTCATAACTGTAATTTTGCTACTGTTATGAATCGTAACTTAAATATCTGATATGCAGGATGTATTTAGGCGACCCCTGTGGAAGGGTCGTTTGATCCCCAAAGAGGTCGCGACCCACAGGTTGAGAACCGCTGCCTTAGAGTTTCAGATTGTATTTTCTGAAAATCTATGAGGTATGAGGGATATTTTCAGGGCAACTTTAATTGTTTATACATTTTTAAATGTATGTATTATACATATCTTAGCTTTACCCATTGTTTTGAAAATTAGTCATTTATATATTCCCAAAATGTGCATGCATTCCAGGCTGAGCTTAGCCTCTTGAGCTTGGTGAACCTCTGAATATGTCATTTTCAATAGACATTTCTTTTAAATAAATGTATGCTTTCCTATTATGAAGGTAATGTCAATTGCCCAAAATGACAAGGAAAAACCAACTCAATGCATCTATTAAAAGCAGGATAAGGAAAAAACATGATTTCAAAGTCATTTCAAGTAGCTAATAACTACAATTCTAAAATTAAGTCAATTTACATAGTCTAACACATTTTCATCTCTTAAAAGAGTTATATAAAGAAGTCAACTTTTTGTGGAATGTCATGCTTTGGACAATCATTTAAGTTAATGTTCCATAAATGACAATTCATCTTAGTTAGCAGATTAGTTCATATAATTAGAGTACATACACATGACTGGGACAATAAAATTCTCTTTGTTATATAATTGTTCATAATTAGACTATTAAGTTATTGCCCTAGTATTTCAATTTCCAACCAAATTGACTTAATAATTATATGGTGTTTACTTAGCTTATGTTTTTATTGCTAAATTTAGGTATCTACTTGAAAAGCTCAAATATAATTTGTTTAATAGGGGAAGAAGTTAAAACATTTAGGTTAATGTCAGAGTAGTTAAATATGTCAATCTTGGAAACAGATGCAAAGGATTTGACTCCTTCCTGATAGCAACCTAAAACTGAAAAAAGAAATATATATATATATATATATATATATATATATATATATATAATATCTATACATATAAAGAGATAATATGCAAATTAGCCAGGATGCTGTAATATGTCATGATCTGACCATTAGCATATTACCTCTTTATTAGCTCCTATCATCAGGGCATTGCTCCAGAGACAGAGACAGGGTAGAAGCTGGAAGGCAGGAGCAGGGAAGTGGGGAGGTGGAAACGGGGAGGTAGGAGCAGGGAAGTGGGAAGGCAGGGAGGTGGGGAGGCAGGAGAAGATGGGACCAGCCTGAGGTAATTTGAGGGTGGGTAGCGTCACGCAAATTCTCATGCTAGACTCCCAGTGTGCGTGTGTGTGTGTGTGTATATATATATACTAATAAAAGAGTAATATGCAATTTAACCATCACTCCAAGACACCTGAGCCACGCCCACCAGCCAAGCCACAGCCAATCAGAGCAAATGCATGCAAATTAACCCATCACAGATGGCGGTTAATTTGCATACACAGGAGAGCGAAGACTAGAGACAGCATGGAAGGAAGCCAAGTGCTGCAGAAGGAAGCCAA
>PVJC01008833.1:0-47784 GCA_004026665.1 Murina feae | reverse complement strand
CTTCTCAGCCCTGCGCTGAGAGACACCAGGTCTCTGTGTCCCGCGGTATTTGTTGCAAGCAACGCTGAGAGAAACCCGCTTTGGATTTCCTCCAGGTGCCAGTCAGTCCCCCTTCTCTGGGTGTCTGGGTCTTCAGAAACTCGCTTGGAACTGGAGTTCAGAGCCGCTGGGAACTTGTGGCTCTCTCCGTTTTGGAAAAGAACCGCGTCCTCCGGCATCAGCCCCCTCCCCAAGCCCGTGCGCGCGCCTCCGTACCTTCATCTTTGTACTTTGCTTCCGCAGCTCCTCCGAGTCTCAGACTCTTTTCTAGTTGTAGGATTTTCACTCAGCAAGCCTTCCTGTGGGTGTGAGTGGTGTTCGTGTTTTCTTTTCTTGGTTATTCCAAAATATTTTTTCACGGCTGTATTTATGGTGTTTACCTTATGCTGCCATCTTGCTGTCTCCAAGGATGCCATTCGTTTTAATAAAGAGACATCTACTTTAATTACTGTTTGTTATAATTAATTGACACAAATTTCAATTATACTTGAAAACCAAGACATAATCCATTTCAGAAAGTCACTTCCAAGGAACCTTGATCTTTATTTTGATCAGTTTCAGTTAAAATAATTTATTTTATTTCATCATGTTGACAACCATCCTAAGAAGTCATAACCACCAGTTGTGCAAGAGGTGAGTTGTAGCTTAAATGAAGCATTCATACAATAATTCAAATAAATCTAATATTTATAATTTTCTATTACCTGACTTTAGTATGTTTTTAATGTCTGTCTATCTATCTATCTATCTATCTATCTATCTATCTATCTATCTATCTATCACCTTCCTAGGATTAAGTTAGCCATACTTATTATATTTACCCATGAAAGTATGAAAATATATATAAAGTAGTATATTTTACCCTGGGCCATCTTGCAAGGGAAACTTGATTCTTCAGTGAAATAGAGGAAGGGTCTGCTTAAAGAACCATAATAATGTCTTACAAGTAAGCCACACTGGTAACATTTAGTAGAGGAAGTGAAGAATTTATTTTTCAGCTGAAACTCCGAGGAAAAATTTTAAGCAGAAAGGGGAAGGTATAATTATGTGGTTTGGAATTCGTCCAGGGCACTGGAATTCATACCTCTTCACTTTCAAGATGTGTCACAGACCCTTTAATTACTGAAGTAGATCAGGACCTCTGTTTTCTGTCTATCCCATCAAAAAGACAACATACTTTGTTACCCAATGCCTCTTTGAATTTTAAATTTTACTGAGTAGTATACAGAAATCATCTTATTCTCTCTTATTGAAATATTTTTTTTTAATCTTGAAATTTTGACTTACAAGAATGGCAAGGTAAGAGCAGGCTTTCATAGGAGGATGACTACAGGGGTCTGCAGGGTTCTCAGGCAAAGGCCTGAGGTTGCTACCTTCTAGGGATCAGAGGGCCTGGGTCTGATGCTGACCTCAGCTGTTTATTAGCTTGTCATATTTTCTCGGATAAATATGATAAAACTTGGATGTGTTAGTTAACCTTAACTTGAGCTTCAGTTTTCCATCTATAAAATAATCATCTTTTTATATAAATTAGGTATATAGAGTTCAAAATGTTCTTAGTCTCATACTTTAAAACAGTAGTTAACAAATGTTATGATTTTTATTTCCAGGGCCTCCTCTAGATCTTAAACTGACACATGGTAGGCTATGTCCAATGGAGTCCAGTTAAGGAATATAAATTGCGGTCTGACTGTGAAGAGCTTTGTACATCAGGCTGGGAAGTTTAAATTATTATCCTGTGAGGAAAGGGGAGGGAGTCTTTGAAAGGCTCTAATCAGGGGAAGGACAGGATGACATCTGTGTCTTAGAAATAGGGCTCTGGTTGCTGGCGGAGGAAGGATATGAGCTAGAAACAATCTCAGACACATCGCAGACTCATCTGTCTCCTGAAAGCAAGCATGAACCTAATTTAATCTCAGTTATTGAATTGTCCTACAATGCTTTGATGCCCTCATTGTCCTTTGAGAGATGTAATTGATTTTTGGGGGCTCTTTATATAAAATGACCCCAAACCTCTATTCATTTCCCCCCCTGCATTCCTCCTCCCCCCCCAACACACTGTTTTAGCTATCTGCTTCCTCAATTCAGCATGCTTATTTGTTATAATATTTCCACTTCTTATTTGTTATTTCTAAGCTATTGTGAGCAGAGGATTCAGATAGACCAAACTTGTTAAAACTCTGTCTAAAACAATATTAGAAATAAGGTTTTAATGCAGAAATATTTCTACTTACCAACATCCAATTCATAAATTTTTATTTATATTAAAAAATAAAAGCTACAGATGAAGACAAAAGTGCTGTGACTGTGACCATCACCAATAGTGTGTAAAGAGCCACTGCATGCTCTCACTGGGACGAAGGGAAACTGGAACAATGACGCTGACATTTCCATAAATTGATGCCCTGCCCTCAAACAAAGGAACTGAATCAAGTTCTCACCCTGCCTCTGAGCCACCGTTTTCTCCCCCGTGAACCATTGTCTTTCTAGCAACAGCGCTCTGGCCCTGCCTGCAGACTAGTAACACACACACAACTTTTTTTTTTTCCATACACTTATTCTGTTATGACAAAACACCACTGATTTCCTGGAAACTTACATGGCATTATGTTGGAGGTTAGCATTTGAGCAGTATCACGTGAAAATGTTCGAAAAACCAGGTAATTGATTTAGCAGGCCCAATGGGAACTGTGTGATTATAGGACAATGAATCAATTCTAATAATGCCAGCCATGAGAAAAACAATAGAATAGAAATGGAGCTCGTCAAGCCCAAGACAAGGCTCAGATACTGATAGTCAAGGTGTAACTCCAGGGATGAGATGTAATGTCCGTGAGTTTGGTTAAGGCCATGGGACAGGAACGAAGGACAAGCATCGAAGGGACAGATGGAAACATCTAGAATGGTCAGAACTAAGGGAGGTTGACAGACAAGGACCCGAGGACACAAACACTGGTGCCCTGAAGTCCAAATGGAACACTGAGTAACCTGGAGAAAATATAGGACTGAAGGAAAAGAACACACTTCACAGAACAAATCTGGGGTACAATCACCTAGGTCCCAGTAAAAAAGAACAATTTCTTTCTCATTCCATAGCCTCTCTATGCTTTCCTGTGGCGAGAATCAGAAAGAATGACCTTCCTGGTAGAAGTTAAGAGTGAGAATAGGAGTGACAGCTCCTCCTGGCACCAGATGTGATGCTGCAGAACTGAGCTGTGGAGAGGGAATGTGTTGAGAAAATATATTAGAATGATGAGGGAGCGCTAAAGAGGGGGGCAAGAGTTCCTGAGGTCTTGGGAGAGATGCTCAAAGTCTGCCAAAGAAGGATATAGGAGCAGCAAGGCAAATTACAACTTCATAATTTTGCCAAAGACCTATCCCTATTTTAGAACTATTAACTACTTATTAAGACCTCCACTTTGAAACCTTTAGTAAAGGAATACATTGCCAAGCCCCGTAGATCTTCTCAAAAGACACCTACTTAAAAGTCTCAGTGGTGAATGCGTCATCATTCATAAAAGTGGTGCTATGTTCTGTTAAAGTCTATGCTTGGAAATGGTTATCTGACGTTTTGAACAATCTTGTATAGCTTCTCACAAGTCATGCATCAATAATGCATTAAGAGTGCTTTAGAATAGCTCCCAAATCTGTTACCGTTAAAAACAGTTGTCTGTCTTGAATAAATGTCTAATTTTTAAAAAAATATATTTTATTGATTTTTTTACAGAGAGGAAGGGAGCGGGGTAGAGAGTTAGAAACATCGATGAGAGAGAAACATCAATCAGCTGCCTCCTGCAAACCCCCTACTGAGTATATTCCTGCAACCAAGGTACATGCCTGTGACTGGAATTGAACCTGGGATCCTTGAAGTCCACAGGCCGACGCTCTATCCACTGAGCCAAAATAGTTAGGGCTAGATGTCTAATTTTTAAAGGAAATTTTCAAATGTGAGAGCTTTAAAAATCATATGTATGTACACATTTATGTACAGTAGAGTCTTCATAAGAATTCTTAATGAGAAAAATCAATCTGTTCTTCAAAGACATGATACAATAGTTTGGCATATATACATATAATTAACCCACATAATTTATCTGGTCATTTATATTCAAGAATCTATTATATTCAGTTTAATCAGTACATTTAGTTATAGAAATTAGCTGCTATATATAAGAAGCAAAGATGAATTACAGTACTTAATTCTTCCACTGAAACAATTTCAGTGCAATTTAATGAGATTCAGGCCTAATATTTCGAAAAGGAGTAATTCCGCTGGCAGAGCAATCCCGCACATAACAAAGAACCAACCTTTCCTACTTCCTTCCTTTCTCTCTCTTTTTCTCCCTCTCTCTTATCCTTCCTCCTCCTTTCTTCCTCCACTAAAAATGTTATTATCCAGCTTAGAACCAATGGAGAACACATAGCTAAAAATCATTCATCCCATAACTCTTTCTTGGATGTCTGATATGACACAAGGCATTATGATAGGTGCAGACACAATTGTGACCCAAACATAGAACAGACTATCGTTACTATAGACCAGTGTGGATCTAGACAAGTAGAGAGGACATTTCAGTACACCATGAGGAAGCCTGAGAGACTAATGTGCCATACAAAAACAGGAGAGGATCCCAGTCGGCTTGGCTCGGCGGACAGAGCATTGGCCTGCAGACTGAAAGGTCCTGGGTTCCATTCTGGTCAAGGGCACATGCCCTGATTGCAGCCTCCAAACTCCAATGTGGGGCATGCAGGAGGCAGCCAATCAATGATTCTCTCTCATCATTGATGTTTATATCTCTCCTCCTGTCCTCTCTGAAATCAATAAAAAATATATTAAAAACAAAACAAAACAGGAGAGTCACAGAATCTGTGCATGGGGGTGAAGAAAACTTCCTGAGAAAGTGGAATCTCAGGGGAGACCTGTGAATGAATAGAAATCACTGCTTGTGTTGGAATGGGGGAGGGAAATGGGAATAAAAAGTGTTCTGGGCAGAGAAAACATGTATAAAAATTCAAGAGAGAGCATGGAGAATATGAACAAATCTCAGAGTTGGGTGTTTTTAGGTAGGTAGATAGGTAGGTAGGTAGGCATGTGGCACAGTGGTGAGGGATAGAGTGGAGAGGTTTTGTAATAAGTGCTATGGAGTTTGAAGTTTATTCTAAGAAAACTGTAAGTAGAAATGCTCACCAATACATATATCTAACCATGTCCAGATTATCTAAATACTTAGAATGCTTCCTAACCTCTGTTTTCAAGTACATCCTGGTGAACATCAAGACTAGTTTAGCTCTGGCTGGGTGGCTCGGTTGGTTGGCGTGTTGTCCTGTACACCAAAATGTTACGGGTTCCCATCAGGGTGGGGGCCGATGGATGTTTTTCTTTCATATCAATGTTTCTCTCTCTTCCCCTCTCTCTTCCTCTCTTTCTAAAGTCAATAAAATATATTTTGAAAAATAAAATTATGAAAAAGGTTGTGGGTTTCATTCCTAGACCTATATCTAGGTTGCGGATTCAATCCCCAATCAGGACTCATTGGGGAGGCAACTGATCCATGTTTCTCTCTCATATTGATTTTCCTCTCCCCCACCCTCAAAAAAAATCAATAAAAACCATACCCTCGGGTGAAGATTAAAACACACACACACACACACACACACACACACACAACT
This sequence comes from Murina feae, assembly GCA_004026665.1. Taxonomy (NCBI): domain Eukaryota; kingdom Metazoa; phylum Chordata; class Mammalia; order Chiroptera; family Vespertilionidae; genus Murina; species Murina feae. The sequence continues at coordinate 42,075 of PVJC01008833.1, read as the reverse complement.
AGTTTAGCAGCAGCGATGTAAGAAAGCATCTGGTTTGCTGATGTAGAGCCACACACTTTTAATTTTTTTCTACAATTGACCAAAATAATATTACAACACTCAAATGACTCAAATGCAGACTCAAGAGACTTGAGAAACATTTTGAAATCATAATGTAAGCTATTTTAACCCTGAATTATATAATATTTGAAATTACGTAAAACTTCCCCAGGCAGGGGTTCTGGAAACCCTTAAGACCTCTGCATGCTACAGCAGTTGCTGCCAAAGGAAACTCCCTGAATAGGGGAGGCAGGCCATCGGGAACAGGAAATGAGGAGTCCTGGAAGGAGGTGAGCAAGGTTTCAGACACGTCTTCCAGATCCTACGAGTATCTGGGATGACACAAAGATTAAATAGTAAGGTCCTCCCCTGTCCTCATTTTTTATTTTTAGTTTTTATTAAATTGCCCTGGCAGCTGTGTTCTTGAGTGCTATCTAATGCAGTGATACCTGAATATCTCCGAATGAAGAGAAGATCATCTCTATTGCTCTGTTGATAGATGGCACTGTTGAGAACAATAGTTCTTAGCTAAATTTGAGTGCATGGAGCATTTTTTAAAAATCACCGAATCTTGGCCCGTGACCTCTGATTATGAAATATATATATATATATATATATATATATATATATATATGCAATCACATACACACAACATTCTACCTAGAGTTTTAGAAGGTTCACAGACTTCCTTGGTTCTTCCATGGACCCAGACAAATAGTATAATAATAGTATCTCTGACTGATTATGTACTATATGCCAAGCACTCAGCAGAACACATTATATGTCTTACCTCATTCAATCCTCACAATAATTATTCTATATAGTTACTATTATATCGGTTTTAAAGATCAGCAAAATGAGGCTTAGAGAGTTTAATATCTCCTAGTGTCCTCACTGGAATGGTGGAGCCATCATCAAAGTCTAGGCAGACTATCCCGAGTCCAAACTCTTAATCACTGCCCCAGATCCCCAGGCATATTTGCAGCCAAATGAATCGGAATGATATAGAAATTATGCTACACTCAGAGCAGAGAGACACAGCTCTTATTTTGGCATGCTCTTCAAATTCAACGCAAAATAAAATAGAAGTTTAAAAATCATTTTAGGGAATCAGAAAATGCATAGAAGAAAGACAATATTAAAATTTTTCATAATCATTGATCCAGACACATATGTTAACATTGTAAAGTTCTTTGAATGAATTCTATGTGCAAAAAACTAGACTTAGGGTTTTGCAAACATTATTTTACTTGGTTCTTATGGCAGCACATATGAAGGGAGCCTACTTTTATCTTTACTTTGTAGAGGAGGACACAGACTTAGGGTGAATAAGTAATTGATTCAAAATTATATAGTTAATTTTTATGTGGTCCAAAGAGAAACTGTAATTCAATCTATTCACTGCAAACTCATGCTTTTAATTTGCCATATTGACTCATTCCTTAATATTTATGTCTGGGAATAAATATCTATTCATAAATGCATATTTTAAAAGTAGAGATAATGAACACAATTTTATAACAATATATTGAAACTTTCCATATCAATATTTACATTAGTCACAAATATATTCCATATCAATATATAAATTAGTCACAAATTATCTTTTTAATGGCTTTGTAGTATTCCAAAAAATGGATCACCAAGAGTTGTGAACTAGCCCTAACTGGTTTGGCTCAGTGGATAGAGCGTCAGCCTGTGGACTCAAGGGTCCCAGGTTCGATTCCGGTCAAGGGCATGTACCTTGGTTGCAGGCACATCCCCAGTAGGGGTGTGCAAGAGGCAGCTGATTGATGTTTCTCTCTCATCGATGTTTCTAACTCTCTATCCCTCTCCCTTCCTCTCTGTAAAAAAATCAATAAAATATATTTAAAAAAAGAGTTGTGAACTATTTTAAGTTTAAATATTAACATCAGTTCTAACTTTTCACCAATTACTTATTTCAATATAAAATTCTTATTCTATTTCCTCTTACATTAAATGGGAATAACCATCATTAGGTTAGTATGAATGCTGAATCAAATAATACTTAAGAGTAAGCCCACGAGGGAAAGCATTTTATTATTATTAGTTCTGCTTTCAGAAAGGAAATCTGCACGGGCAGTAAGAAAATGAAATGATCACTTTGTGCACTCAAATGAAATGATGACATTGTGGAAATTCTCTACTATATCAACTATGAGCTCTAGGCTTTACTATCCAAAATAAACATATGTAAGAAATCATTGTTCTGTTTAAGAAAGAGATGATCAGACTGCCAGAAACAGTGGTTAATTATATATATATATAGTTGGTTTACAAAATTGAAAAAAGAGGGAAAGAAAGAAAAAGAAAGGACATCCACAGATTATAAAAACCATTCATGTAGTCTCAGGATTGTTGCTTCAGTGGAAGAATGAGAGTAAAAGAGAAGAGCCATCACTGTGCTGTATAAATAACAACATAGCAGAGGATGGTGCTGTGAAGACTTGTTTAGGCTTATATCTCAGGAGCAATGTAAATTACATGACCAAAATGAAAGTTGCATTTGCCATCTGAACACATATTTTAATTTTATTTAAAAATCTGACCAAATATATGCCCAGCTGGTATTGCTCAGTGGTTGAGTGTCGACCTGTGAATCAGGAGGTCACGGTTAGATTCCTGGTCAGGGCCTCAAGGCACATGCCAGAGTTGTGGGCTTGATCCCCAGCATGGGATGTGTAGGAGGTGGTAGATAAGTGATTCTTTCTCATCATTGATATGTCTGTCTCTTTCTCCCTTTCCCTTCTTCTCAGAAATCAATAAAAAATATTTTTAAAAAATCTGAGCAAATATATAAATTACTAGTCATTTCTCCTTAGGCTGTGATCACATGTCTCTATAGAGTAAGTGACAAGATGGCCCATCTGCATTTGAACTGCTACAGTATTGGTGTCTCGATCTCAGAGAGAGCACTGCTAAAGCGGAGAGCATCTCTCTCTGCTCTTTATCACTCGTTGCCTGTCAAACTTTCCTCTTGACTCCCTGTTATTCTCAATGGCAACTCCATCTTCTCTGTGCTGTAAAATGAATTGTGCATAGAAGTTGCTCCCCAAATACTGATTCGAATTTAAAATAATTGATTTTTATATCTGGATGAACCATCTAGTCATAATAGGTTATAGATTATTTCCATTTACAACTAGGCACATGGAGACTTGAAGGATTAAACTATAAGCAGAAGACCAGAAACCAATATTTAAGTTTAAATATTAACTTAATGTGATTCCTAGTAAAATAAAATAGTATCAGAATTGATGAAGTTTTTTAAAAATAATATTTCTTTTTCTCCCACAGGTAATTCCTGTTCAGGATTTATTGTTAAGTTGATTTGATTATCATTAACCTTGAGTCATTAAATAGGTGTAGATGGCCATACCCAACATAACCCAAGTCTGCTCAACCATCAGAACTGTGAATTTGTGTCCCTGAGGCTGAAACAAGGTTGCAGTGGTCTGTGTGTGCACTCAAGGCCCACATTCAGGAGCTGCCAGTAGATTCCTGAGCATATAGGTTATGAGGACCAACCATACTGTAGAGATGTAGATTTGAACAAAACCAACACCATCTCAGTGACCTAGATTTCATTTCATTCTTAAGTTTCATGCTATGACCTTTGACCCACTACACTGTCCTTAGCAAGCATATCAAAGCTTTCTAGTTGATGATTATCTGTGTTCCTTAAAATGTAACCATAAGTACTTTTGTTAGTAACAGCCAGAGTGCCATGACAACTGAGATAAATATCAAACTGGTGATAGTATGGAATATAAGACCCATCAGAAGACCACCAGGATGGCCCCTGGTGCTATAATATTATTTGTCTTTTGTCTTATCAATCATTAGTACCTGAGTTATACTATTAAAAAAGTACTATAACAGAGCTCTGTTAACAGAGAATAATTTTTCTCAAAACTTTTAGGCCATCTGTCTGCTCCGGCCCAATCTTCCTGTAAGTGAATCTCCCTATAATAAACTGTTACATTCTATGGAGTTGTCTGATTTGTCTTTCAGTCTGAAGATAACTTGTCATGATGGTGGTCATTACACAAGTGCCCTACCATTAGACACATTCACATGAGTTTAAAAAATATATTTCAAAGGAAAAGATATACTGTAAATATTTGGTTGGGAATTTTTTCTACATAATTCTGCTTTGAGTATACTATTTTAAATGAGGACGACACTGTTATTATGTCATTTAATTCATAGAAAATCTACAATGTTTTCCAGATTTGTTAATTTACAAGCCTGACGAGATGCACCTGGTTGTAGATGTAGACAACTTAAGAAGAGTAAACCACAGAGAACTTTATAAATGCCTGCAAGTGTCCCAAGAAAATACTAACAAGCAAAGGGAAGACCCAAAGCCAGGTGCCTGGAACAGAGGAAAGGGGGCCCAAATTGTTCCCATGAAAGTGAATCTACCTTAGCCCGGGGCTGCCAGGTCAGGAGAAACTTAAAGACTAAAGGTAATCAGAGGTGGAAGAAAGAAGAAACATGAAAAGAAATGTGAGAAAGGCCACAAGAAAAAAACATCATATACTATGAATATGTATATATATATATCTGAAAACAAGAGAAAACAAAGAAAGTAGAGGGCACCACAACAGACAAAAGGCAGAAGAGGAAATGGTATCAATTTTTAAAGTTCACATAAGAAAGCATACCTACTTTTAATCAGAGCCTCTCCACTTTCCCTTACAGCAATGTTCCATTTGGCTGGGCAGTTTGCTAACTGGTTGCATATGTCACCTCCTTGGTAACTTTTCTTAAATTATCCCTGGTTTGAATATCTTTTGGAAACTTTTAGTAAATGAAAACATTGTTTGTCCTCACAGCCTTAAAGTGTAAGGATTTTAAAAAGTCTTTCTAATTGCAAATAAATAGCTTATATGATCTATAAATATTTGATAACCATTACATTGATTCACCAGAGATAGTTGACTGCACCCTGTGAGCCAGGCCCTGTTTCAGGTGCTGGGTTTGAGTAACAGTCACTGTTTTAAAGACGTACATAAACTTTATTTAACAAGTTTTCCGTCTGCAGAGAAGTTGAGAAGATAGAGTGAGGAGGCCTCCCGGACCTTTCACTCAGCTTCCCCATTATTAGCATCTCACATTTGTTACAACTGAGGACCCAGCATTTGTATGTTGTTCTTAACCGAAGCCCACGCTTTGATGGCACTTGTTGTTCCTTAGTGTCCTGTTCACTGTTTCAGGGTCTCATACAGAACACATTGCACTTAGGTTTCCCGTACCCTTCAGCTCCTCCCAGCTGGGACAATTGCTCAGACTTCCCTTGTTTTTAACGGCCTTGACAGCTTTGAGCGTACTGGTTAGGTGTTCTCCAACATTGGTTTGCCTGACATTTCTGTTATAGTTAGGCTGAGGTTATGGCTTTTAAGGAGAATGTCACAGGGGTGAAGTGTCCTTCTCATGACATTATAACAGAGGGTGTGTCACTGCTGATGTTAATCTTGATAACTTGGTTAAGGTAAAACTTACCGGGTTACTCCATTGTAAAGTTATTGTTTTTCCCTTTCATATTCTATTCACTAAGTGAGTCACTAAGACCAGCCAACACTCAAGTGTGGGGTAGGGATGGGAATGGGGGTAAATTAAGCTCCATCTCCTGAGTAGGAAGTATCTACATGTATTATCTGGAATTCCTACGTAAGGACAATGTGTTCCTTCACTTCTATTTTTTTAATTTAGTCACATATTTATATGGACCAACATACACTTGTTTTTCACTTTGGACTAGCTATCTCATAATATAGTATTTATTTTGTTTATCTAATTATTGTAGCTTTGGCCACTGGGAGCTCTTCCCAGTTGGCTTCTGTGTTCCTTGGTCTGTCCTTTCATTGTTTGAACATTTCCTCACTTTCTGGTACCACAAGCTATCCCAGACTCTATTTGTATATTTCCTGGGCTGGGGAGCCATAAACCCAACCATTTTGCCAATGAGACCTGGTTATTTTTATTTTTATTTTTAAAAAATATATTTTATTGTTTTTTTACAGGGAGGAAGGGAGAGGGATAGAGAGTTAGAAACATCAATGAGAGAGAAACATTGATCAGCTGCCTCCCACACACTCCCTACTGGGGATGTGCCCGTAACCAAGGTACATGTCCTTGACTAGAATCGAACCTGGGACCCTTGAGTCTGCAGGCCAATGCTCTATCCACTGAGTCAACCAGTTAGGGCTGGTTATTTTTATTGACAAATGGAATTAAAAACCAAGAGAAATCATCTTCATTATAATATTGTAAAGAGTCTGGTTTTGCCTCTGAAAGAGTTTTTTTTTGTTTGTTTTTTTTTAGACAAACTGTCTTGCCCAGGAAAAAATAAAAAGCTTTTTCTACTGTTCAAATGCTATAAAATAGCTAAAGGATTGTGATTTTGTTCTGGAACAATAAACAGAGAACAAAAAAGCATTTGACAGACAATGGGAATAATATTTATTATTTAAAAATTTAGAATGGGAAAATTATTTTTTTTATATTATTATCAACAATACTTGAGAATTCTGACCACAGCTGATTGTCTAGATTTCTACAATCTCAACCATCATTTAACCCCCCAATTCCTAAATGAAATGAAGAATAAAGCAAATGTGGAAAACAGATGTTAGTTATTTGGTATCCATTTATAAACCCATCTTTATTAGATAAATAAATATATTAATTATTGAAGTAATAATTGAAGTTCCTACTTATTTGTTTGCTCTCTGCTTTACACACTCTATACTCATATTTGATAGCACACTAGAAGTAAAATTTAATTCCAGAAGCCAAAATCATTTGCAGAAAACAAAACAGAACAAAATAACCACAAAAATCCTTCTAACCTCTACCTCATTCTAATAATCAGAAGCAAAAGGCTAATACTAGGTTATAGCATTTTTTTAACGAAGTAAATTTAAGAAAGAACAAGCAGGTGAAAGTTTGGAACAAAATACAATTATTGTGCCTTAGAATTATGGTCAGGACATACTCTTTAATCTTTGGACAGAGAGCTGGCATTTCCAAGTCCTTTCCCACCTCCTTCCCTGCTAGTTAATGACAGAAATGAGATGGGGACCTATGGCTCTTGGTTTCTTGTTCAATGCACTTTCCTCTAATCTTGTTCTCTAAGTCACCTATCCAGGTCACCATCATATTGGAGTTCAACTGTAACTACCAGAAAGTGACTGTAGAGTAAGGGAAGGGGTGAACCTTAAAAATGCTGTGTGCAGACTGATGCCACTTTCTCCTGGCTATGAAGTACAAGGTGTATGTCATTACCTTACACAGCATTGTGGCAGTCAACATGACAAAACTGTCTTCTGTCCTTCCTTCTCTCTTCTTTCTTTTCTTCCTTCTTCCCCCTTTTCCTTCTTCTTTCTTTCTTTTTTTTGCTTTCTATTTTCCCTTCTTCATTTTCTCCTACTTGCTTCTCCTCCCTTTGCTGGGCATCACCCTAGATGTCCTATAAATACTGAGACATCTGACATCAGGGTTAGGACTGGCAGCAGGTGGGATAAAGTGTCCCCTTGGCTGCTGTGAGGTCAGAGGTCTGCTAGATTTAGCTGACTGTTAAAAAATAATAGGTAATTGTCCTGAGAAGATTTCCCTAGGGAACTATGCAGGCTTTTCTATTCCTAGGATGGAATTCCTACAGAAAACAATCAGGGACTTGCCTGGGAACAGACAGAATAATAATTTATTTTCGCAACTCTTCCTGGTGTGAGTGTGTGTGTGTGTGTGTGTGTGTGTGTGTGTGTGTGTGAGAGAGAGAGAGAGAGAGAGAGAGAGAGAGAGAGAGAGAGAGAGGAGGAAGGGAGAGAGATAAGGATAGATGATAGATGATAGATAGATAGATAGATAGATAGATAGATAGATAGATAGAATAGGTAAAGGTTAAAGGACGATTTTTTAAAAATATTGAATCTATTATAAACTGGTATTATTTTAAACACAATACAAATGAATTAAGTTACTAGAGAAATGAAGTAACACAAAAAAATAAGACAGAAAATATAACTGTTGATGCATTTATTATATGAGATTCAACAGACACAAATTACTCCATGAACTGGCTATAAATGTTTCTAAATAGTCTTGATTTTCTGTATTTATCTTATTGCATAAATAAGTAGCAATAAAACTCAGTTCACAGATTGGCTTTGGTTCACAGTTCTCCATCATGCTTTAGCTTACGATAATATCCAGGCTTCACCCCATGACAATTAAATCAGAATCTCTCTCTAACATTTTAAAACAAGATCTCCATGTAATCTAATCTAATAACAGAGAAACATGCAAATTGGTGTCACTCTGCTACATGCCAAGCCATGCCCACCAGCCAATCAGAATGAATATATGCAAATTAACCCTACCAAGATGGTGGCAGGCAGCCACGGAGCTGAAATAAGCAGGAGGCTTGGTTGCCCTGGCGATGGAGGAAGCCAAGCTTCCTGTCTGCCCTGGCTGACTGTGGTCTCTGCTCAAGGCAACAAAGTTTCAATTATAGAAGATAAATAAATCCCAGATACCTGCTTCCAGCCAGTCTCGCTGGGAGCTTGGGTCGCTGGGGGCCATGGCCAACCTGCAATCAGCCATCAGCCTCTCACCCAGGCTGGCCAGGCACCCCAGCAGGGACTTCACCCTGAAGGGGGTGTGGCCAACCTGCAAACAGCCGTCAGCCACTCACTGAGGCTGGCCAGGCACCCCAGCAGGACCCCCACCCTGATCTAGGACAAACTTCAGGGCAAACCAACCAGCCCCCATTCATGTACCAGGCCTCTATCCTATATAATAAAAGGATAATATGCAAATTGACCCTAACAGCAGAACGACGAGGAATGACTGGTCACTATGACACACACTGACCACCAGGGGCAGACACTTAATGCAGGAGTTGCCCCTGGTGGTCAGTGCATTCCCACAGGGGGAGCTCTGGTCAGCCACAAGCCAGGCTGCCAGCTGCCAGCACAGTGGTGGTGGTGGGAGCTTCTCCTGACTCCTCAGCAGCACTAAAGATGTCTGGCTGCAGCTTAGGCCTGCTCCCCACTGGCAAGTGGACATCCTCTGAGGGCTCCTGGGCTGCCAGAGAGATGTCTGACTGCCAGCTTAGGCCTGATCCCCCCAGGAAGCAGGCCTAAGCCAGCAGGTGACATCCCCCGAGGGGTCCCAGACTGCGAGAGGACACAGGCTGGGCTGAGGGATGCCCCTGAGTGCACAAATTTTTGTGCACTGGGCCTCTAGTTCCAACATACAGCTTTAGAAAGAGATGTGGTTACTACAGTACGTCATCTAAAATGTGGCCCTGTCCATAAATAATCCCTTCAGTGTTTGGTGCAAAAAATTTGGGGAGTAGAGGGGGAGCAGGGCAGTGGAGGGTTCCTTCTTACTCAGTCTTTTCTTAAATTCTCACTAAATCTTTGACCATGTTTTATGAAGGAATTCATCATATGGCAGAAAGTAGGTATCAGGGTATTGTGTGACAGCAGGGATTAATGGAGAGGTCTGATATAAAAAAAGATGACCCTTTTAAGTACTAGTACTTATTATAGCTATGTTGGAATCATGCTCTCAGGAAATAATAAACACATTTGAGTCACCTTTGACGTCCAAGTCAAACAGGGCTGAGGTCTAATTCCCATAATGGAAGATTCATTCTCTCATTCACTCAATAAAAGCAGTTGTACAGGCACCAGGAACACCTGAGGGTGTTAGACAGAGCTCCTGCCCTCCTGGGCTTAATGATCACTTTTATTATAGAGAGAGGTATGTTAGTGACTTTGTCCACAGATGTAATTCCATCTGGCTGAACTTGACCCATTAATTTTACTTGGGCCCAGCAGATGCTAATGAGTTAGGACCATACAAGAATTATGGTCCTTGAAAAGCAGGCTTTAGCTTGTCCAGTACTAACCGTTTATAGGCTTTCCTCCTGCAAAGCTACTTGAAAGCAGCTATCTGAGTGCTTCAGGCCATGGATCCTGAGAGAACACTGAAGTGGTACAAAATGTCCCCATTCCACTGCATCATCTAAGCCGTGTCCTCCATCCCATGAGTGCACAGGTACAAACCTTACCACTCATCAGCCACATTATACTACTATAGCTGCAACCACACAGCTTGGACCTCAAAATGTTTGCTTCCCGAACTATGAGTGCCAGATTGACAAAGCAGGGCCAGAGCTAAAGTTTCATCCACTTATTGCTGTTGATCTCAGCCCCTGACTATTCCAGGGGAGAAGCTGATATTTCCCAGTCACTAAGCTCAAAGGTCTGAGGCTCCTCTTCTGGACTCTGATACCTAGACTTTCTCGAGTCCCCATGTACTGCCCAGGGGTACAACAGGTAGTGGTAAATGGCCCACCTGCTGTTGCTCCTATCTGAGAATTTCTGTTGAATAAATCCTGCTCTGGCCTCTCGGGAGTGTGCTGCATGGCTGTTTGCTAGGTTTCTATGACAACTACTGACAACAGGGGGCACAGAAAGGTCATGACTCAGGGGCAAACTGCCAGAGGAGTCATGGCCTTGGGAGATGTCAATCTGCATTCGGATATTCTAGGTGGATTCCCCTTATATGGTAGCAAAGGAGAACAGGTAGCTGAAACAGGGGTAGAACAATCTACCCACCATCAGGTTAGTGAAATCAGCAAGTATAACGAATTTCATAGGCGTATGATTTGCAGAGCTGCCAGCAAAAAATGAGTATTACTTCTCAGGATGATTCTTATGGGGTGAGGGTGGGGGATTATTGAGAGATAACTACCTGCCAGAAACCATAATAGGCAAGTACTAAGGACACAAAAATGAAGACAAGAGTCTCCGTTCTCAAGTAACTATCCTATATAATAAAAGAGTAATATGAAAATTGACCATCACTCCAACACACAAGATGGCCACCCTCATGTGGACACAAGATGGCCACCACAAGATGGTCAGCAGGGGAGGGCAATTGTGGGCATTCAGGCCATCAGGGGAGGATAGTTAGGGGTTACCAGGCTGGCAGAGGAGGGTAGTTGGGGGGAACCCAGACCTGTATGGGGGGCATTTGAGAGTGACCAGGCCTGCAGGGGAGGGCAGTTGGGGAGGGACCAGGCCTGCAGGGGAGGGCAGTTAGGGGTGACCAGGCTGGCAAGGGAGGGCAGTTGGAGGTGATCAGGTCAGCAGGGGAGCAGTTAGGCATTGATCAGGCTGGCAGGGGAGTGGTTAGGGGGTGATCAGGCTGGCAGGCAGAAGCGGCTAGGGGCAATCAGGCCAGCAGGCAAGTGAGGGGTTGAGATCCAGCAGATCTGGATTTTGAGAGGGATGTCCCAGATTGGAGAGGGTACAAGCTGGGCTGAGGGACACCCTCCCTCCCAATCCTCCCCCTATGCACGAATTTTGTGCACCAGCCCTCTAGTGTCTTATAAAGGAGACCAACAGTAAAATGATAAATGTTATAATGGGTTATGCATGCAATGCTGTGGAAGGACAGAAGAAATAGAAAATACTGAAAAGGGGGACTACACAGAGGAGGTGACATTGACAGTGTGCCTCAAAGGGTGGTTTTACAATCCACTGTAGGAAACGTGTGTTTATAGTTGACACATGGAGATTTTCTAGAGACCTATGTTCTGTGTATATGATACATCCTTGACATTTGCAAAGGAAATATTTTAAGACATCACCAAATACTTAAATTCACAAATACTAATTACACTGGAGAGGCTGAATAATCAACCAGGCTTACTCACTAAGGAATTACTTCTACAATGAGCCACATGGCAGCATACATAGATGTGGTCAAGCTCTCAAAGGAGCCAAGGGCAAAATGCCATGAGTCTAGCTGCTTTATAATCTTCCAGAATGGTGGCAGTATTTTCCCAGTGCTCCTGAGAAGCAGTGATGCTGCGGGCCAGAGAGTGAGTGAGTCACCATCTCCCAGGAAGGTGACTGGTCTGGTGGAGCTTGCTGCACTCCTGGCTGCATGGAAGACACACTAGAGGCTACAGAGAAGAAGATTGGTGCCTGACCTCATGTCACATGACCTAATGAGTCCCTATGGGCCAAAATGGATTCCTCATAGCTGGAAAGAATTAATGCATGTATCCCTTATTGAATACACTCACTGTGTTCTTGGCACAATGCTAAGAGCATCACAAATACATTAGCACATACTTTTCACCTAAGCCCCTGACATTGATGTCTCCACTCCTGAGATGAGGACACTGAACTTGAAGAAGTTAAGCAATGCACTCAAGGTCATACAAACTTGAAAGCAACAGAACTGAGGGTTAATCTAGGACTGTTTATCACCAAAACCTCTGCTCCCAGCTTTTTTTTTTTTTTTTTTTTATTATTGATTTCAGAGAGGAAGGACCAGGGAGAGAGATAAAAACATCAATCATGAATCATTGATTGGCTGCCTCCTGCACACCCCCTACCGGGGATCGAGCCACAACCTGGGCATGTGCCCTGACCTCCTGGTTCATGGGTCAATGCTCAACCAGTGAGCCACACTGGCCAGGCTGCTCTCAGCTTTTGACCTTTCTTTATCCTCAGTTAAAGAGAGAGGACTGCTAGTTTTGCAGAAAGGCGAAAGACCGATACTCTTGAGGATTTTTGACTACCTGGGGACCTGCTCCTATACCCGCGCCTTCACCATGCTTATTTCCTGAGTGGTTCAAGCAGGAATCTGGCCTGTCTTTCATAGGTTATGTGGCCCGTGACAAGAATTATACATGTCAGGGCTGAATATATGTTACTAGAAATAGATTACTTCAGGAAGTCATATTTGTACAGCTTAAATAGGAGTGAAGAAAACGGGAAGCAAGATACAGCATTCTAATCTGTGGTTGAATCATGCACCATAATTAAGCCTTCTCATTTCCTACTCTTTCCTTCTTCTTTTGCAAATGTCTCCATCTGTGACTCATCCTTTCTGCAGCAACATTACTCCCTCATATTTCTTTTTCTTGCCTTGCTATTTTCTCCACCAACTTTTTTTTAAAACTTTTCTAGGAAGATCTTATTGGTTATTGGAATTATCAAAGAGTAAGGTAGAAGAGATAAGTCTTGAAGAAACATTAAGAATTCAAGAATTAGCCCTATCCAGTTTGGCTCAGTGGATAGAGCGTTGGTCTGTAGCCCAAAGGGTCCCAAGTTTGATTCTGGTCAAGGGCACATAACTTGGTTGCAGGCTCCTTCCCAGTCCAATGGATGTGCTTCTTTCACATCAATATTTCTCTATGTCTTTTCCTCTCTCTTACAGTCTCTCTAAAACATAAAATAAAATCAATGAAAAAAATATACTCAGATGAGGATTTAAAAAAATAATAATTCAAAAATTTAACAAGTCAAGGCCTGCATGGTTATAATTTAATAACTGGTTTTAATGAGAACATTATACACATAAATTAGTTCAACATATTTGGGGAAGCCTAATCTTTGGCTGGGGATATTTTACCTGTTGAGGATATAAAAATAAGTAAGAATCAAACCTTTTTGGGTGTTCTGAACTAAATGTTTATATCATCCCCAAATTTATATGCTGAAGATGGAGCTGTTAGGTGATCGAGTGGGTGGTTCATCGCATGGGGCCCTCACGAATGGGACTGGTGTCCTTATAAGACATGAGAGAGATGATCTTGTCATGTGAGGATACAACCATCTGTAACCCAGGAAGAGTACCTTCCCCAGGAACTGCATTGGTGGTATCTTCATTTCAGACTTCTGAGTCTCACACCTGAGAGAAATAAATTTCTGTTACTTATGCCACTCAGGCTACACTGATTTGTCAAAGCAGTTGAAGCTGAATGAGACAATGGCTAGGACCAAGATGTAAAAAGATAATGTCAATAAAATGTAGTGGTGTTATGATGGAGATAGATACAAGTTTATAATACCTCGTCATCTTCCCCAGGGCTTTCAGGAAAGTTTCTGAAGAAAAAAAAAAAATGACATCTGAGCTCATCCATCCAACACGAATTCATCCAACAGGAGAGGGCAGAGGAGTAAGGAAGGAGGAAGGACACTTCAGGCCTAGAATTTTCAGTAGATGTGAAAGGCGCAAAGGAATGGAACCACCTGGTATGTTTGGAGAATTACAAGTAGTACGATGTTGCAGAAGGCAGAGTTGCAGGTGATGAGAAGCAAGAGTGATGCTGGGAGACCATCAGAACCACATTAGAAATGGCTTTAATGTCAGTTAAGAGCATGCACGCCATCCTTCAGGCAAAGGGGTGATGGAGTAGCCCAGAAGGATTTAAAGAAAGAGAATTGACATAATCACAACGTATTTTAGAGTGATCACCCGGATGGCAAGAACAGGAAAAGCTCTGTAGAGTGGGATGCCAGTCCAGGGAAACAGTGCTTGCACTTGCACAGGCCTTTGCAGTGTGAATGGGGGAGACATACAGCTGTCAGCATCTGATACAGGGATTGTGTGGAGAGAGAGAGGAATACAAATCTTTTCCGAGGCCTTTCGTGAGCTGCTGCTTATAAAGAGCAATGTTCACCCTAATAGGAATGGCAAAGCCTGCAGAAGTCTTCCTGTGGTTCATCATTCTCACAAACCCGTGTTGGATGCGAGTGCAGTGCTTTCTCCTTTTGCTTTGGGTCCGGGAATGTGACATGCTCTCCTCTCCTTCGGTAACTGCTAGCATCCTGTTGGTTCTCTGGGGGGACTTTTCCCTTCAACTCAGATGTGGCATGGATGTGGGGGTTCCCGGATATCCTCCTTGCTTGCCATTTGGGAACACAAACTCACCTTTCTCTCATAGCATTTTCTGTGTGTGAAATGAACCAACGATGCCAATACAATCATCTGGTGTTTATCCTTTTACTGCTCCCTCCTGCACTCATCGGGTACCAACTCTGTACAGTGGAACCACTAACAGATAGAGGAGAGAGATCATTGAAAACCAGGAAGGGGCCATTGGCAGGAAACCTGAGGCAGGGCAGCTGAAAGGTGAACCAGATTACACCAGGGTTGTGTCTGCAGAGACTGTGGTGGTGCTTGCTCCTCTATTCAGATCTCTGTTGATAAAACATTCTTGAAGAGTTTTTCATTGTTTTGGAGCCATTGTCTCAGAGGGGACAGCAGGTCTGGTCCCAGCTGCTGAGAAACAGGAAAGATGCGAAGTTGGGAAGCCAAGCCCTCTCTCTCCCCTGCCTTAAAACAAAAACACAAAAACATTTACCTGTAATCACTGTAGGAATTTAATAAATCTATACTACTTGGCCCCAATCTATAGTTTCTAACTTCCTTCTGAGACAGTCACTGGAATTGTTCTCATCTTCTGCTTGTTTCATGATTTCATGGTTTATCAATCCCATCCTCACCCCACTTCTGAACTTCAAATTTTGGCCAAAGAATTACAGGTCCTGGGTGCATGCTTATCTTTTCCCTAGACTGGAAGCTGGTGGAAGCAATGCCATCAGTGTCTCCAAAGGCAGCTAAGCGGCTCCCCTTTCCTTGGATTTCTAGACTCAGATGAATCAGCGCTGGAGACCTGGAGGGAGGAAGCCTGCAGGCTGTTTCCTCCCAGAAAGCAGAGAAGATGACCTGAGCCATTGGTCATGTTTGATGGGAGGTGGTCATGGATGTAGCATACGTTTAGAGCTATTTGTGATCTGAACCAGCTGTTTTCTCTGATCAGTAGCAATATTGAAATTCTGGGGAAATATAACAATGTTTTGAGATGGGCTATCTATGTTTTGACTTTCTAGTTGCCTTAAAGAGTGAGTTGGATAGGCAAAGCCATATAACAATGATATAAAACATAACCCTTTTAAGACATTGTAAAATGATAAAATCTTATCTCTCAAACACTGTTATGATGTTGGGGATGCTTCAGTTTAAAGATTTAACCAATATAAAGTTCGCAGTTTAATGCTAATGACCTGTCTTAGAAATAAGTTTTCTTCTGTAGGACTTCTTCACCTAAGATTTTGAAAACACACACATACTTTTGAAGTTTCCTTGATATATGAAGTTTCCTTTACTAGATTAGGCTATATTTTAAAATTTCTTCCACTTTGGGTATTGGTCCCTGCTCACTTTAACTGGGATTTATAATGCTCCTTGAGAATCAAATTTGTTGTCAGAATAAAGCACATTTGACTCTTTCTAAGTTGCCAAAATGTGAAGTCTTGTGGTTAGGTATTTTGGAAAACTGGCAGGTTTTGTTTACATACTGTGGTCTTTCTCCAAATTTATCCCACATCCCACACCCCACAAGTCTAGGACCCCTTCCAATGTAATTGCTGTGGGACAAGTGCAAGGCTAGAAAGGCGTCCTCAGTTACCAAATCCCTCCCATCTCCACATGGTACACAGCAAGCACCAAAAGAGCTTCCCTTTCCTGAAAAAAATAAAAATAAAATAAAATGCTGACCCACAGAAATACCCAAACCTAATTTGCTGTACAAATGGAAACCTTTTCTTCTCTAGATTGGATGCAGAGGATTTTTTTCAATGTTTATAATTTAACAATTGCTCAGAGCCTTTCATCTGAGAGCAATTTCCGCATGTTGGGCCCAATTAGCCTAACATGCTTAAAGCTTCCCAGTATTTTCCCTCTTTAGCCGTGATGCATTAGCCTCCTCGGCCAGGGCCCTTTTACCCACAGCAAGCTCGAAACCTAATCATGGAAGTGTTTTATGGATTAAAATGTCAAAAGACCTTTCTTACCCCTGAAAGAATATCGTCTTAGAAAATGATAGTGTTTCTGTATATTTTTCTTAGAGATTAAATACTTTGTCTTTGCAAAAGATTCAGTCATTCCATGTAATATTCAGCCAGAAGACATGTAACCCACACTTTCTGTTACATTAATTTTGGAAGAAAGCAATGTGTCCCATCTGCAGCAAATGTATTACCTTAATCTGGTAGTCTAGAGCCCTCTGCTCTGGCCATTTGATAAAATGAATTATTTGGAAAGTTCATTCAAGAAATATGGCCCTGACTGGTTTGGCTCAGTGGATAGAGCGTCAGCCTGAGGACTCAGGGGTCCTGAGTTCGATTTCAGTCAAGGGCATGTGCCATGGTTGCGGTTGCATCCCCAGTGGGGAGTGTGCGGAGGTGGCTCATCAATGTCTCTCTCTCATTGATGTTTCTGGCTCTCTGTCCCTCTCCTTTCCTCGTTGTGAAAAATCAATAAAATATATTAAAAAAAGAAAAAAAAGAAATATGTACTGAGTACTTACTCTGTGCCAGGCACAGTGCTAGATATTGACAGAAAGTGGTGGAGAAGCAAGACGTGAGTCCAGGAGTTTACAATTCTGAGAAAGATAGCACACACACATAGTTCATTATAATACTGTGATAAACACTAGGATGGGGGACAGCTGGGCTGTAGGAGAAGTACCTGATTAAGAGGAAGGGCATGAACGAAGGCGTTTGAAAGAAGTAGGAGTCCAGATGAAGTAAGAATGGGTGTTGGGTGAAAAGGAGGGAGGAAGCAATAGCATGTTTGAAAGCACCGGACCTGGATGTTTGAGGAATTGGGTAAATTCCTTTTAGCTGAAGGGCTGAGTTTAGGGTTATATGTGGTAAAAGATGTTGTTGAGAGGTAAGTAGAATGTAGCTCATTAGGACCTCATGAACCCTGAGAAGAATCTTGGACATTTTCCTAAAGGAAATGGGGAGCCACAAGAGGACTTTATACAGAGGAATGGCAGGAAGTGATTGCATTCTTGGAATGAACACTTTGGCTGCAGTGTGTGGAGTAAGTTGTATGGGGATTGAAGCTGCACCTTTGCTATGATGGAGGAGAAGGATGTTGGTGACCATGGAGATAAAGGGAAGTTGAACTACTCACGTGAGAATCAGTTGGGTGAATCTGGTGCAGTGACTCACTAGATAGGAGAGAGATAGGAGTCAAAGGTAAATCTTGAGTTTTTGCTCAGTGGTTTCCCTACTCTTGGCCCAACTTTGTTGAATCCACCTGGGTAATTAGTTTCATGGAACATTATTGCATGGGATCTTCATTTCCAGGACTCTTGAGAGTAACCAAACTCTCAGACACCTAGATATTATTGCATTGTTAAGATGTACATTAATAGAAAGCTAAAATACAACAAATAAACTATATAAAACAGTAAGTAGGTGGCACAAGCACTGACAAATTCCATGTGGCTAATTCTGTAAAGACATTCAACCTCATGTGCAAACATGAACTTTCAGCTATTAAGACAGTACAGAGGCCTGAAGCAAGAGATTCTGCTTTCAGCATCCGTGCTTGTAGCATCACTCTAGGTTCCCAGGTTGTGCCGAGAGCTCGAATGCTGTGGAGGTGTCTCTGCCCTACACCCGCACACCTCTTCCAGTCCACACTGCTCCTATCCCAGCACCCCAGCATTTACTGTTTTATATGTTGAGATTCTTTAAAAATGTTGTGCTTGACAAGAATAACAACAAGAAAAAGCACAGAAAAAAATTTTGAGAGTCACTACTCTATTTTTTATACATTCTTTTAAAAAATATTTTGATTGATTTCAGAGAGGAAGAGTGAGGGAAAGAAATAGGAACATCAATGATGAGAGAATCATTGATCCGATGCCTCCTGTACGTGACTACTAGGGATCAAGCCCACAACCTGGGCATGTGCCCTGACCAGCAAAAGAACTATGACCGTCTGGATCACAGGTCAACCACTGAGCCATACTGGTTGGGTGAGAGTCACTGGTCTTGCTTTATTTTCTCGAACTCAGTTACTGGCCCTGGGCAAGTCAACGCACCTCCCTGTCTCCAATTTCCTCATCCACAAAGTAAGATCACAATTTTATCTATGTCACAGGTTTGTTAAGATGTTCAAATGAGGTTATTTGTATTACATTGCATTTTAAAAGTCAACTTTATTGAGCCATAATCGATGTCTACTAAAACAAACACATTTATTTAAACTGTGTAGTTTGACGAGTTCTGACAGGGCATTCACCTGTGTAATCATTACCACAGTCAGATTTCAGGATGTTTCCATCACTCCAAAGATTCCTCCCACCCTTTGGCAGCCCCTTCCCTGCGCCTCTTCCCCTGCCATCCTCTGAAACCACCCATCTGCCTTCTGTCACTAAGATTAGCCTGTATATTTTAGTCTTTTATGAAAGTGAAATCAGACAGTATATACTATTAACTTTTTTTCACACAGCATGACAATTCTGAGATCCACCCATTTGTTATACAATCATTTATTTTTTATTGCTGAATAGTATTCTATTGTATGGATGTGCATTTTATCTCTTCACCTGTCAGTGGTCATTTAGATGATCTTGGCTATTGTGAATATACCTGTTGTTCATGTACAAGCTTTCGCATGGACTGAAACTGCTATTTGAACTGCAAAATGGCATCTACAATAATAAATGCATAACATGCTGATTAGACCGGACAACCTTTGGGATGAAGTTGGGGCTGTGAGGGAAGCGTGGGTCCTGGATGCCAGAGGGAAGCCGGTGCTGGCAGCGGGGGAAGGAAAGCCTACTCATGCACAAATTTCATGCATTGGGCCTCTAGTTTAATATAAACTTTTATTATTCAGATGTTAGAATCATTCTGGCTTTTATAGGAAGTTTCTGTTTATTGAATTCTTGGGAACAAAAATGGTGTTAATGTATATAGCATTTCCCTGAATGTAGTCTATATTTAGCCTCATTTCAAACGAATTTGCAACAATTCTTATCATAGACACATGAGAATAAAACTTTTCATGTGAAATTGTAAAGCGATATACATTCTTAAAAAAGAATAAAGCTCTTTGTAAACAGCAGGTTTTTATCCATGTATGTTCATGGTCCAGACCATGATATTCTCTTAACATTAGCACTGAAGTCCCTTTGACTCCATGGGATCCGTGCCCATAAATTGAGAAAAGAATATACGCAGCAATTGTGTCAACTACAATGGACTTATTGTTCAGATCAAAAAACATCTCACTGGGGCCTTGCCTGGGGGGAGCTAGCATTGACATCTTACTTGCTTTTTGACTACCAAACTTAAAGGAATATCCATTTGTTTCCAACTTCAAGTTTTGGAATCTTCTCAAGTTATGTTGCCCTGTTGCTCCCCAAGGAAGTAGATACAGACTAAAATACATAGCTACTGATTCCCAAGGATCAAATGGATCTAGGGCTCACCTCCTCTTTGAAGTTCTTCCAAATTGGAATATCATTTCATTCTCTCCCCTTCCCTACCTGAAAACAGTATGTTTTTCTTCTTCTACAGTGTTATGTGTACATTATTTCCTACTCTGAATTTCTTCTAGTATACATTTTTATGATACTAGTATATAAATTTCCTCTAGCATATATTGTTATTTCCTATTCTAAATTTCCTCACTTCCATTTTTCTTTGTTGGAAAATCAGAGTAGTTCCATATAGTTCTGATAACTCTTAGCCACTCTAGAGCAGCAGTTCTAAAGGGCTTATTCTCAAGGCCCCCTTTATATGCTTAAAAATTATGAAGGGCCCCAAAGCACTTTTAATTATATGAGTTATATCTGTCAACATTTAACCTATTGGAAATTAAAGTTGGAACAGTTTAGTTTTTATTAATTCACTAAAGATAATAAATCTATTACATATTTAAATCAATAACACATTTCCATGAAAATAATTATATTTTCTTTCTTTTAAAAAAATATTTTATTGATTTTTTTTCTTTCTTTTTTTTTTTTCACAGAGAAGAAGGGAGAGGGATAGAGAGTCAGAAACATCATTGAGAGAGAAGCATCGATCAGCTGCCTCTTGCACACCTGCCACCACTGGGGATGTGCCCGCAACCAAGGTACATACTCTTGACCGGAATCGAACCCGGGACCCTTGAGTCTGCAGGCTGACACTCTACCCACCGAGCCAAACCAGCTAGGGCAATAATTATATTTTCTGAAGCAAAAAATGCAGTAAGAAAATATAGTGGTATTCTCTGACATTTTTGAAGAAATCTCTTTAATGCCTACCTAATAGACAATGCCTCAAAACTGCTTCTGCATTTAATCGGTTGCAATATCACATCGCATGTAGCCTTAGGGAAATTTCTTTCAATACTAATGAGGGAAAGAGTGTGAAAACATCAAAAAATGTCTTAGTGCGATTACAAAATAAGTTTTGACCTTTTAGAACCCCTGAAATACACAGAACTACATTTCAGCACTTGAACTGCTCATATTATTCATTTACATCAATACTGGGTGGGGCAAAGTAGGTTTACAATTGTGAGGACATGAAACAGAGTTTCTTCTTGTATTATTAATTACTAAAGGCCCGGTGCACGAAATTTGTGCATTGGGGGACGGGGGTTCCTCAGCTGGCCAGCAATGACGCCAGTGTCCCTCGCCCCGGCCTATGTCCTGAGTCCCCTCCCTTTCCTCCACTCGGCCAGGGCATGGACGCTGGGCTCCAGTTGTCCAGGCACTGCCATCAGCATCCCACCCCAGCCACTGTGGGTGCCCTCATCTTTGTCACAGAATAATAGCTAATTTACATATTACTCTTTTATTAGATAGGATTATATTATTTCCATACAAACAACCTATATATTTTATATGTAATGGCAAAGCCCATTTAAAAACCATAGCCACCAATAAAGATATATAGATAAACATGAATATTTAAAACAAGGTGAGACAATCTTTCTGTACAAATATCTATCATAGAACTTAACACAGTATACTATATATTGTACAACTTTTTAAAAATTTTCTTATTGGATTATGGAGGGCAGTTGCTGTGTCTTTTAATTAATGTAATCTCATTGCCTAACACCATTCCTGTATTCCTGATAATTACAAAATTTGTTGTATAAGATAGACCAAGGATTGCCCAGCCAGTGTGGCTCAGTTGTTGAACATCAACCTATGAACCAGGAGGTCATGGTCTGATTCCCGGTCAGGGCACATGCCCGGGTTGTGGACTCCATTCCAGTGTGGGGCATGCAGGAGGCAGCCAATCAATGATTCTCTCTCATCATTGATGTTTCTGTATCTCTCTCCCTCTCCCTTCCTCTCTGAAATCAATAAAAATATATTTTAAAAAATGGACCAAGGATATCATCCCACAGACTTATTGGTAATGAATCTAACTATACATATGACTCTAATACTTTACCGACAAACTAGTTTCAAACTTAGAGGTGACGATTCTTAACGATTGAACTGCACAGGCATCCAAGTACATATGCTACTTGTCTCTCTGCTTTGCTGGTGTTGAAGCACAAGTAAGGAAGGGGCACTGCTGGGATTGGCAGGACTGCTCTCTGGGTCCCCTTGGGAGTGTTTTTAAGAAGAGAAGTTCAGGGCATAGTCAGAGATCAATTTCATCAAGGTCCTTCGAATGCAGCAAACCAGACACAATGGAGACGGGATGAGCTGAACTGGGAGTCCAGCAGCAGAGTTAGAAATGCCTAAGGTGGAAGGGAATTGGGGGAAAGAAGGAGGCCAGAGGAATAGAACAGGGAATGTAAGGAAGGATGTGCTTGGGTCACACGGGCATATCTGACATAGGAATAAGGTGAGAGTTTGATTTAGGACACATCTTCCCTGATGTCAATCATCCATCGTGGTAGACATTTATGTATGGGTCATGTGTCCCTGGCCTTTTTAGAGACTGAGTCTCAAATGGCCAGCAACTCCAGATAGAATTATTGATGATTTGTGAGTCTTTAACTTAATGCTATTTGATGCCATATTATTGCAAAAATATTCACTGAGTTCCTAGAGACTCAACTGGCTTTTTAGATTCTGTGTCCTTAATCTTTTTTTTTTTAGTCACAGAATAAATTGCTTTCTTTTTCTTCCCATCCATTTTTTTTTAATTTTAATTTTTTACTGTCTCCTTTTTCCTCCATTGACCTCTCCCTAGCCACTCACACTCCTTCCTCACCACCACCCTCAGCATATGTCCTTACCCCTCTACTGTCTATGTTCATTGGTTATGCTTACATGCATGCATACAAGTCCTCTAGTGGATCTCTTTTCCTTCCTCTTACCCACCCCCCAAAACTTTCCTTTTATAGTTTGGACAGTCTGTTCAATGCTTCTATGTTTCTGGTTCTGATTCTATTTTTGTTTATCAGTTTATGTTGTTCATTATTTTCCATAAATGAGTGAGATCATGTGATATTTATTTTTCTCTGACTGGCTTATTTCACTTATCATAATGCTTTCCAGTTTTATCCATGCAGTTGCAAATGGTATTAATTCCTTCTTTTTTATAGTTACATAGTATTCCATTGTGTAGATGTACCACAGCTTTCTAATCCATTCATCTGCTGAAAGACACTTAAGCTGTTTCCAAATCTTAGTGATTGTAAATTGTGCTGCTATGAACATAGGGGTGCATATGTCCTTTTTGATTGGTATTTCTGTTTTCTTGAGATATAGTCCTAGAAGTGGGATCACTGGGTCAAATGGGAGTTCCATTTTTAACTTTCTGAGGAAACTCCATACTGTTCTCCATAGTGGCTGCACCAGTCTGAATTCCCACTAGCAGTGCAGGAGAGTTTCTTTTTCTCCGCATCCTTGCCAGCACTTGTCATTTATTGATTTGTTGATGATAGCCATTCTGACAGGTGTGAGATGGTATCTCATTGTTGTTTTTATTTGCATCTCTTGGATGATTAGTGACTTTGAGCATATTTTCATATGTCTCTTGGCCTTCCTCATGTCCTCTTTTGAAAAGTGTCTATTTAGGTCCTTTGCCCATTATTGGATTGATTATTTATCTTCCTTTTGTTAAATTGTATAAGTTCCCTATAAATTTTGTATACGTTCCCTTTTGTATAAGTTCCCTATAAATTTTGTATAAGTTCCCTTTTGTATAAGTTCCCTACAAATTTTAGAAAGTAAAACACTTACTGGAGATAACATTGCAAATATGTTCTCCCATGTGGTGGGCTTTATTGTTGTTTTGTTGGTTTCTTTTGTTGTGCAAAAGCTTTTTATTTTGATGTAGTCCCATTTGTTTATTTTCTCCTTAGTTTCCATTGCCCTAGGAGCTATATTGGTAAAGATATTGCTACAACGAATGTCTGCTATTTTGCTGCCTATAGATTCTTTTAAGATTTTTATGGTTTCCCATCTTACATTTAAGTCCTTTATCCATTTTGAGTTTATTTTTGTGTATGGTGTAAGTTGGTGGTCTAGTTTCATTTTTTGCATGTATCTGTCTAATTTTCCCAACACCATTTATTGAAGAGACTCTCTTGACCCCATTATATTCTCTTGCCCCCTTTGTCAAATATTAATTGATGTGCCCTTAGTCTCTCTCTCTCTCTCTCTCTCTCTCTCTCTCTCTCTCTCTCTCTCTCTCTCTCTCTCTCTCTCATTTTCCAGTCACTCTGTCCTGTACTGCTGGTTATAAGTTTCAAGCCAGAGTTTAGATCTGCATAGTCCATGAAATCTTGCCTCACATATGGTGTTTCCTAGAGAAAGTCCATACAGGATTCCAGGCTTCTTCAGGCCTGTTATTAGCACAATATAGTCCTGACTCTACCAAGTGCATCATAATTCAGTGTCTTTTCCTGGGTGTGCACATTTAAAGTACAATCATGAGTGCACGGAATTTCCTGAACAACTCTCAAGGGCTTACAATGACTGAAGCCAAATGTTGAGTTGGGAAAGTTTCCCAGAACAATATGAGAATATCCGTAGCACAAACTGTTGCAGAGCACAAAATGTTTATTTTTATTAGTCACATATCATAGTTATTGTTTATCCCCTGCCCCAAATGAGATCTCAAACTTTAATCAGAAACTAAACTCATCATTTCCCCCCACATGTGTTCTTTTTTCTGTGTTTCTACCTTCCAGCTAATGGCAGCACCAGACCCTAGTCATGCAGTTTAGTCAGTGTGATCCAGTCCACCCTCTCCCCCATTTCCTCAGAGTTGCTACATCTGCTTCTCCCACATCTGTTCTCTTTCTCCCAAGTGAAGTCTCTCATTCTCTCCCATGTGGACTATAGCAATGCTATGAATTCATGCTCACCTTCAGTTCCACTGAGCAGCAGATGTTTGCACTGCTACCAGGGTAATCTTCAAAACACACATTTAAGATGATGTTGTTCTCTTATTTTTTACATCTTTGTAGCATCGCATTGTTACAGAAATACTTCCTACTTCAAAGGCTGGTGTCTGGTTTCAATGTACAATTCAACTCTTTATTTTGGTGTTGTCCTATGTGATAGGAGCCCAGCAAACCACCTCCAAGCTCTTTTCCTTCTCTGAGCTCATTTGACCTTTCATGCATTCATATACTATTTTTGCTCATGTTTCTGCACCGTTCCTCTCTTGAATCTTAGTTCCTGCTGAAGATTTCATGCTCAGCAAGTACTGATTAAATGATTAGATAAAAGAGTGACTGAACCTATCCTTTCCTTTTAAATTATGTATTTATATAAGATGGAAAAGCATAATCAACATAAATAGTATGCTTTGGATTGCTGCATAATTTTGTTCAGAAGTAGCTGACTGGAGAATCCCTGTGTACCCAAAATAAAAAGATATGTTTTTGGTAAACTTCTTGTTGAGCCTCATCTCGATCTACTCACTCTCTATTTTCTCCTTTCAAATTAATATAGTTTCAGCTAGATGCATGGATGCCCAGCTAACCACTACATTTTGCAGCCAGCCTCCCTTGCAGCTAGAAATGGCCAAATGATGAAGTTCTGGCCAATAATTTAGGAAGAGAATTAATGGATGCCATTTGTGTGTTTACTCTTAAAATAACTGGATATCTGATCCTCTAACTTCTCGTTTCTTTCTAGGTGCATGGGGAATGGTGCGACTAGAATAAAAACTTAGGTATACAAGTGGGTCCTTTTAAAAAATGATAGTGGTGTCTACCAGCCTCAGACTACCCACTTGACTCTGGACTGTTAAACTATTGTGCTTTATACCACCTTACAAATATACTCTCATTTTTTCCTTAAAAAATAATTAACTTTGTTCAGGGTAATCATGTACACAATTAAAATCAATTTCTTCCTCAGACTTTTTTGCAACTGTAAGTAGCCAACAGATCCATTTTTGGCCATGCGATGTGACTAAAATATTTCTGGAAGGAGCTTCCGGGAAATGTTATTTCCCTGATAAAAAGGACTAGACAGGCATATGTTATTTTTTTTCCTTTGTCTCTCATTTTTTTTTTTTTTCTGCTTGGGAACCACTTACAATGAATGTTCTTGTTGTTACCAATTTCCTATTGAAGATTTGTAATCCTCATCTAACAATGTTAAAATACTATTATATTTTGTGTTTCCTACCTAGAACATTCCAAATTATGAAACTGTGAATTGGTACACATTTAACTAAAACACTGATTCATAAGTTTGAATCAGGCAAGGCTTTTCTTCTTAGAACAAACCTGGACTACCTATATTGAGATTTCTAATTATTCAAGGCAAATTAAAAACAAATAAACCAAAAAACCTATAGTTGCATTTCTCTTACTTGTAAATGAATCTATTCTTGAGTAGTTCAGTGGGGGGTGGGGGGGAAGATTTGAGAAATTATATTGACCATTGGCTCAAAATGAGGCAGCTATATCATGTGCTATGACGAAAACAAATGTAAATGTAGACTATGTAAATATAAGTGCATTTTCTGAACCAAAGGAAATTTAGTAATTCTATTTTACTTTCTCTTTATGTCAAGACACAGCCCTATTAAAAAGAGAGACTATGTTAATAGCTTTTAAATTAATTTCAATTTTCTTATTCAATACATATCCCAAATCTATTAAACATGAGTAAAACAAATAATAAAGTATTTAATAAGACCCTTTAAAGGCAAAACATAAAGCAAAACATTACACAGATGACACAACATTTATAACTTTCCCTTACTCTCTCATGAGTAGCCTCTGATGGATCTAATATCAAGGCACCTACACAACCTCCTCTTGGCCTCCCTGCTTCTGTACTTCTATGTTCCATTCTACTCACAGTACCAGAACCATCATTTACAAGTGTAAGTGTCATCATATCTGTATTGGTTGGGTTATGCAATCTATTATAGCAAAATAAATGCTGCAATGGTTTAACACACCACAAGTTTATTTCTTGTTCACATAGCATCCAGTGCCTGTGTCTCGGTTCCTGAGAAGCCTTCCTCAGGCTGACTTCATTCTGTAGCTCTGACATACTCAGGGTATCAGCGTCCTCTGTTTGCAGCAAGAGAGAGAAGACAGAGGGTGAAGAAGGCACATTTTACTACATTGGCCTGGAAGGGACAGAAAACACTTCTGTTCACATTCTACAGGTGAAATCTAACCACTGGGGCCTACTCAGATGCTATCGAATGTGGCATCAGGTCTCCTGTGGGCAAGCATATGGTTTATGCTAAAACCAGAATCGCAGTCTAATCATGGCCTATAAAACTTTACATGATTTTAATTCTATTTCTGTCTTCAGCATCATTTATGTTACATTTCCTTGAGTACCATCATCTCAAACTTCATTGACTTTCTTTTTATACTTTGAAGACAAACTATTTTCCACCTCAAGATCTTTGCATTTGGTAATTCCTGGGCATAGCACACCTTTCACTGATGTTTGCAAGGATTTCTTTCAGAACTCAGCTCTCATGTCACCTTCTTACGGAGCCCTTTCTTAATCATTTTATCTGAAGTAGCCACTTGCCTCATCATCTTCATTGATATCATCTTGTTATATTACTGTCTTCAAAACTTTTATCATAATATGACTTTGTCTTGCTTATTCACCTCTTTATCCCCCCTTCTCTATGAACTGAGCACAGTTATTTCTTATATTGTGCTGAATCCCCACTGCCTGGCACATAATAGATGGATAATAAAATATGCTGCATGAATACATAAATCATTACAATCAGTTATGAAATATCTTATTTTTAACTCTTTGGGAGGAAATAATTATTATGAATTAACATAATTGGGAATTGTTTTATGATTGATAGATAATTGCTAGATTAAATATTTTATGCTTATTGTTTATATAATTAAGATACATTTGGAGTTCCTATATAAAAAACAACATTCTGCTAAATATCATATGGGGCAGAGAGATGAGTAAATGCATCAGCAAGCATTTATTCTACTTCATAGAGCTTAATAGAATTACAATCAGTATAATATAAGAGGGAAAGACAGAAAGAAACATCAATGTGAGAGAAAAACACATCGATAGGTTGCCTCCTGCACAGGCCTGGCTGGGGAGGAAACTGCAACTGAGTTATATGCCTCTGACTGGAATCAAACCTGGGACCCTTCAGTCCGCAGGCCAATGCTCTATCCACTGAGCCAATTTTAGATGTAGTATAGAACAGAGATGAAGACTACGGTTCAAATTGCCATGGTTCAGATTGCAGCTCTCTTCCTCTCCACATGAAAAGGGCCTCTGTTCGTTTCCACATGGAAGGTAACATGCCACCATATTGAGACCAAGTGTCCCTCATGTACCTGCTCATTTGCTTGAACCATTCAGGTCTCCTGGTAAGCTAAAATCCCAAGTTGTCTTCCACCTGATAATTGTAAGAATCCAACATTTATTTAGTGGAGCAAACATTGTTTGCTATCAATAAAAATAATAAAATTCAAAGCAAGGGATGAATATGTTTTTTAAGTTCAAAAGAAGAGATTAATACATGGTTTGCATACAAAATAACATTTTTACATGTTTGACATTACAGGCAAAAACTTAAAATATTTTTTCACTCAAAGTTGTTGCCTTTTTTGTCAGGAGCAAGAAAGAATATCAACTTCATCAATCACAATAGCCCAATCTCCTAAATATGGAACTAAATTCAACTCAGAGTTGTGACCTAAACTTTGACTCAAAATACTTATCTTAAGAAAAGATCTGACTGCACAATTTTCAAAGTCTGGCATATTTAGATTTGAATAATGTTGTACATGGGACATAAATTGTCTAATCTGGGTTGGTTTTCAATAAGCACAGGAGTCTCAGTGTTAATATGCCATCTCCATATCTGCCTTTGTACTCGTCTATATCTCCGCACCTAATCTCTTAATGAGAATATGAACACACTCACACACATTTTACCCATCTTCCATCACTCTAATGTCTATAATAGTTTTAGTCTTAGTTGTATAGTAAATATAGTCCATTCTTACCACCACCATCAGTCCTTTTACCATAGTTCCCCTTTGGTCTTCTTGTAAATTTATTAGATCTACAATACTGCCCGAGTTATTGTATGAGAAATACAATTTGTTAGCTTGCACTTGAATAGCAAGTTAGCTAGGTATAAAAACCAT
The DNA here is from genome assembly GCA_004026665.1 of Murina feae. Lineage (NCBI taxonomy): Eukaryota > Metazoa > Chordata > Mammalia > Chiroptera > Vespertilionidae > Murina > Murina feae. The sequence continues at coordinate 12,777 of PVJC01008833.1, read as the reverse complement.
ATGTTGAACTTTTTTTTTCTTAAAGATTTTATTGGGGTTACTCTAATGATACTGAATGGTATTAAAAAGAAGTCTGTATTCAGCCTATTTCCCCCCTCATAAGTAACCTGATCCTTTTACCTGCTAGCCTAGGAAGACTTTATCTTCAAAATTTATTTATATGTGAGGATATATGTCACTGTTGATAACACCGACTAAATTTTCCATGGCATATAGCACATGTTTTTAAACAGTGAAGTTAAATAATCTTATAGTTCAGAAATTTTTCTTTGATTATATTTTAAAATGCTTGTATTCTGTTGTCATGTTTTATTTTTATCCTTTATTTAAAGAACTCCAGCCCAGCTGGTGTGGCCCAGAGGCTAAGTGTCCACCTATGAACCAGGAGGTCATGGTTCAATCCCCAGTCAGGGCACATGTCTGGGTTGCTGGTCCAATCTCCAGTAGGGGGCATGCAGCTCATCAATCATTCTCTCTCATCATTGATGTATCTATCTCTCTTTCCCTCTCCCTTTCTCTCTGAAATCAATAAAAATGTATTAAAAAACAGATATTTAAGAAAGTAAAAATAAAGGACTCCAATGTTCATATTGTATTTGTTGCCTGTCTTTATCATTTTTATTTCCAATTCTCAAAACATTTCTTAAACTTTAGTTTTGTTTTGTCACTTTAATTGCTTCTACACTTAGTATATGTACTCTATTTTTGACAGAGTCTATTCTCCCTTGCGATTTGTACAATGGTGCCTTTATTTTTGAGATATTTTTTCCCTTTCCCGAGCAATACTAGCACATTTGTTCATTTCCTCCTAGTATCTCACTCTTACTTCCCTTAATTCTTGTATTTCTACTTTGTGATCTTACTTCTTAGTGGTGATTACCCATTAAATTATTTTTTAAAATTAAGATAAATTTACCTTTGTTTCATAGTATCATTTCTAAACAAATTTACCATTTATATACAAGGTATTCTGTGCTAGGCACTATTCTAAATGTTCACAAACGTTAGATCACTTAATCATAACAACCTATGCAGTAGGTATTACCTTGAACTCTGTTTTACAAACTGAAGAAACTGAGTCACTGAAATGTGACTTAACCTGCTCTAGAGAATTGTAACTAGCAGTCTGCTTCCTGACCGAATCGTATTAATGACTATGCTATGTTGCCTCCTGGGTAGGTATGTATTTTTTTTTTTTATTGTAGTTTTTCTTTCTAGATCTCATTCTTATTTTTCATTTGAACTCATTGTTAATAAATGTGTATTTTTCTGGACCAACTATTGCAGGAGTTTCAGATATGGAAGAGGACCCAGTGTTGTATTCCAGGCTATGGCATTTTTGCACATTGGTTCATGTAGCTACTGCTTCTAACCAGTCAATGGATAGAGGCAGGTGCAAGATAGTGCAAAGACTATCTTGAACCCTGTAATAACAAGGCAAACTGCTTCCCTGGACTTCTGGCTGTTTTATGAATGATTCTTTATTTAGATCTCCCTCTTTTGTGTCTCAAAATCAACTCTGATCCAGGGCTGCATTTGCTGCCAACCAGTGCATCCCAATCCTGTGTTACAAGCAAGGATATAGATTTTACAGCTAGACCATACTCTTCGTGTGTGAGAGTTGTCATTTTGCTCTAATATTTGCAAAAGCTGCCCCCCTGCCTGCTGCTAGGAAATTCACTCTGTGGCATTTTCTCTCAGTTTCCTCCCACACAGCCACTGCTTTGCCCTGCGCATTCTACTTTTGGCAGCACTTACACCTATTTTGGGCTCTGGAGATTTGAGCTGTCTCCTACTTTTGCTGAAAATGGAGTTCGTATTTTTTGTTTCTCATTCTCCTTGTTGCTTTTGGATGCTCTCCAGCATGGAAAGGGGGATGTATCGCTAACTGCATGGACCACATTCAGACCACAAGTGCTCCCTTTACATTTTTATGTTTCCATTTCTTCCACAAAGACCCTTAAATTAAAGTTACTAGACCTTTGACAATGATGGCTAATAAGATGATTATAAAGTTTGGTTGTTTTTTTGTTTCTGTTTTTTATGAATGAACTGTTATTACCGAGAGAATGGGAGAGAGTATTAACGCCGCTGGCCTCATTTGATTAGGCTCACGCAGCCAGACTCTACTGAAATCACTTTTTACCCTATTCTCAATGATGAATGTTACTCGTATGCTGTTTACTTCCTCTACCGGATTGCAAATGAATGCAATTAAAATTCTAAAGCAAAACACACACACACACACACACACACACACAAAACAAAAAAACACAAAACCTAAGCGCTCTTATCCCTATTCAATGCACACGTAAAATATCTAGATTCATGCACAATATCTATACAACATATGCAATGATATTACAATAAAAATGCCATTTAGTTTTAAAGGTTCTTTTGTGGATATTACTGAATTATTGAAGGAAAAGTATGGTTCTCCCATGTCTTTTTAATAAAATGTGCAACAAAATGGAGAGTAGTAAAACAAAATATGCTCCCAATTAATGATCCACTAAACAAACATTTATTTTAAATTCACCCATTTTATTCTCAAGATATTCTAGTAAGTTGAGACTTTTTAATTATATTTTTACTAAATGAGTGCTTGGAGTGAAAGTAAGTGTAATTTTTCTACTGCAAAATTTTAAATTATCCAAAGAAAAACATTGTTCAAGGCCATGATAGTTTCAGAAACTCTCTTAAAACAGTAAAATTGTAAAGGGGGGGGGAGAGAAATGCGTGCACTTATTGTTCTCCTAACTTTTGAATTTGAAGCCTCCCTTCTAATTTCCAGATAAAAATATGATCCATATTTGTGTAAGCACATTATTTAGAACTTATAAATTCCTTCCTATGTTTAATCCCATTTGATTTATATATGCAGGTTCTAATATTCCATTTCCCTTTCATTAAACAGTGACTTCGGAACCTAAAGAATTTGTAGCAGGAAAGAGCTAATTTTAACGATGCTAAATGAAATTGATATTTAAGTTGAAACATGGCCTTCTTCACCTCTCAGTCCCCCATAATTCCTCTTATTCCTTAATTATAGTTTGTCAGGCCTATAATTTGGCTTCAGTTTGCTTCTCTGAAAAAAAGTTTAAGAAATGAATCATTTTTTTTTAATACTTATTAGTGAGATTTTTTTTCCTCTCTTAACTTTCTCACCTTTTAATTTTCAATACAAATGATGAATCATGAAGTCACTGGGATTTTCCTAAGCACATTTGGCAACCTCTTTAAATTTCTTGCCTATAAAGAAGTCTAATTTGAGATTTTTATTACAGGAAGACATCATTTATTGCCTGAATAAAATATGTGCTAGTGAAACAGATTAAGTGAAGAACTTCCATATGATGTAAGTTTAAAAAAGTTTATATTGTTACAATGTGTTTTTTTACTTTGAGTAAAAGCCTATTTTTAAAATTTTATGTTGATATTTAACTGCAGTATCTTTATTTTAAAGTTATCCAAATTGGAAAAAAAATTAAAGTAAAAGTTATGTCTTTATGATTAGTTTTAAAATTTCTTTATATGATTGTCAGACAATTCAGATCTCTGTAAATGCTTATTTTACTTTGAAACTTTTTGTTGATTGAGTAATAGTAGGCACTCAATGTTGAGTGAATGAATGAAGAAATGAAGGAAGGAAGGACATGAGGATCTAGGAAAACTAGCATGACCAATTCATTGCAGTTTACCTGGGATAGCCCTCTTTATAAACTGGACACCCTCATCCTGAGAAACCTCTCAGGCCTTGTCAACCAGAATGGTTGGTCACTCTAGAAAATATAAGTTTAACTTACTATCCTTTGCTTTGTTTAGAATAGAGTTGGCAAACTATGGCAGTTGGGCTTAATCCAGTCTGTAGTCTGCTTTTGTAAATAAAGTTCTACTGGACTATAACTACATCTATTCGCTCAGTATGTCTATGGCTGCTTTCCCACTACAACGGTTGATTGCAACAGATCGTATGGCCTGCAATGCTAAAAAATATACTACTGTGCTCTTTTCAGAAAAAGTTTCTGTATTTTTACATTCTGTATTTTTACTTACACATTTTGCACAATTTTAAAAAATCATCATTTTAGAAAATTACCTTTGAAAATGTCTAATTAAACTTGATTAAAAATATTTTTTTTATGATTTGGGGTAAAAATAAAAAGTATTCACATTTTGTGACCTATTATATGCCAGCTTCTGGGCTAATTTTTAGAAATAAATGTAAAACTAAAGAAGGCACTATCTGCTTCCTTGGGAAACAAATTTTATAATTAGAGAAACAAGCTCAGTGAGATAAATTTATTTACTCAAGGTCACAGAGTTATAGATTGAAAAACCAGTATTTAAAATCAAATCAAGTTTATCGCCAAATCTACTAGTAACTATTGTCCTGAATCTCTATGACATTATGGACTAGGAAAGGGAAGTGAGGGCAACAGAATCAAGACATGATAATAGATGCATAAGATTCATCTCAAGGAAATAGAATATTGGGTTAAGTACAAGAATAACTAAAGCAACAAAAGCAACCTCTCTATAATATGAATGTCTTAATATGCATCAGGCCACTGTGAATTTAAAAAAGCATAGTTGATGCTCCCTATCCAAGGGGGTTGGGCTCCAGGCTCCCCTCTCACCTCAGATAACAACATCCTCAGATGCTCAACTACCTTTCATAAAATGACATAGAAAATGCATCCACTCCTCCCTCCACATCCATGAATTCCCAATCGTGGGTTGAAAATACTGTTTTTATTCCATGGTTGGCTGATGCCAAACTCTCGGATATGGAGGGCCAACTGTATTTATTGAAAGAAATTGCATATAACTGGGCCCGTGCAGTTCAGACCTGTGTTATTCAAGGGTCAACTGTGAAAGAAAAGCAGGAAACACTTGGAAGGAACTACCAAGCTAAGGGAGTAATATGACCTTGGGCAGGAAATTAACTTCTGCTGTATATGTTTACACTTCCAAGGGGTCTTGACATTCCAGTAAACATTGTTGTGCCACTGAACTGCCTTGGTATGTTGAGCTACATAACACAATGTGGTGGAATGAGTAACACCAGAGAACTGCAAAAAGTAAGTGTGAGAAAAAGGCCCCCTTCTTGGGGGACCAAATCACACTCGCCTTCCCCTCCCCAGCACAGGTGTTAGTGAGGACTAGTCATTGCCAGAGAAGCTGACAAGGAAAACTTTATTTTCATTTCCGAGCCGTTGTCCTGAGGAAAGTTAATAGCAGTTATCAGGTACTTTTTAAACATAGAAACGTATCTTAAAATTATCTTGAAAATAAATTTATTACTTAAAGACAGTGCACAATTTGTGAAAAACTCATCCAAGATAACTTAATATATCATGCGCATACACATAAATACTTTGTTGTCCATTGTTTTTTTTTTTAAGAATAAAATATTTTGTGTAATGACAAGGCAAAAAGAGACATGAAAAGTTCATTATTAAGTAATTAATAATCCAGAACTAATGAAGATTAGAAAACTCAAATTGTAGAGTGGATTTCCAACCCACCCCCAACCCCCTATTTTGTGAAGGAGAAATGGATAAACAGAATTTTATTTTTTTAAATTCATGTTACAATAACAAACATTTATATAGTGCTCTACAGTTTACAGGACTCTACCCAAGTAACCGCATTTCTTTCTCAGAACAGCTCTCAAGGAAGACAGGATCACATTCACTTTAGAGTGAACATGTCAAACTCAATGGCTAACATGGGCCAAATAAACAAGGTTTAAGTTTATGTGGGCTGCAAAAATAACACAAGCTTCAATTTTCATAGAAATGTAGGTTTATTTCAAAAAGTGTAGTATAAAATAGAACAAGAGCAATGATAAAATCAACATTTTCTTACATACTGTTATATTGGCTATGGGCCAATATTCACTGTGGGCCACATGCGGCCCATAGGCAGTGAGTTTGACATGCTTGCTTCCATAAAATTCTCAGGGAATTTAATTGACCTACCAAAGGCCATATTGCCAATGAAGGTTGGAGTTATAACTAAAGTCTAGCTGTCCGAACTGAATTTCGTTCCTTTTTCATCTCATCATCATTTCAGTTCATGGGATGCAATGTCTCATCAGCATGGATAGCATTTCTAAATAAACAAACAAATAAAACCCCAAGTTGCTGCAGTGAACTGGGAATGCAGATGTTTCTTTGAGACCCTGATTTCAATTCTTTTGAATAAAAGACCCAAAGTGGGATTGCTGGGTGATTTGGCAGTTCTATTTTAATTTGTCAAGTTGTTGTCTACAGTGGTTATACCATTTTAGAATCCTACTACCATTCACAGTGTTTCAGTTTCTCCACATTCTTAACAACACATGTTATCATCTATTTGTTTGGATACTGACCATCCTAATATTTATGTGATGGTATCTCATTGTGGTTTTGATTTGCATTTAACTGATGGTTAGTGATGTTGAATATCTTTTTGCATACTTGAATGTCCATTTGTATGTCTTCTTTGGAGAAATGTTTGCTCAAGCCTTTTGCCCATTTTTAAATCAGGTTATGTGAGGATTTTTTTTTTCTGTTGAGTTATAGGAGTTCCTTGAATATTTGGGGTATTAATCCCTTATCAGATATATATTTGCAGCATTATTCACAATAGCTAAGAGGGACAAACCACCTAAATATCCATCAATAGCTGAATGGATAAAAAAAAAATGTTAAACACACACACACACACACACACACACACACACCATACCACATGGAAATATTATTTAGTCATAAAAAGAGAAGAAAATCCCGTCATGTGCTGCAACATAGATGAACGTAGTGGCATTATGTGGAGTGAAAAAACCAGTTTCAGAACAAATACTGCATGATTCTGTGTAATGAGGTATCTGAAGTTATCAGACTCGTTGAAGCAAAACGTAGAATGGTGGTTGCCAGGGGCTGGGGGAAAGGGAACCGGGGTGTTGCTGTTCAGTGGGTATGGAAGTTTCAGTCATGCAAGACGAAAAAATTCTAGAGATCTGCTATACAACTCGGAGCTTATAGTTAACAATGCTGTACACTTAAACATTTGTCAAGAAAGTAGACCACATGTTATATGGGTTGTTGTGTTGTTGTTTTTTTAACCACAATTTTAAAAATTAAAAAAGAAAACCAAGATGAAGGAAGGGCTGGGGGGCACTACAATGTAAAATCTATTCAACACTTAGTTAACTGCTTCTGAATAAAAATCCACCGCCAACGACAATTCAGGGCCAGTCTTTGTTCCACTGATGGGCAGTTGGGGCAGTGACACAGAGAAGCCACCTGCTGAGCACGCAGTCTAAAAGTGACCAGTGGTGGGATACATGCAATTAACCCTTAACCCCTCCCATTGACCGTCACAAGGGAGCAGAGCTGACTGGTTCTCTTCATGCTCATCTCTATACACTGTCGGAGAGTAGTGGCCCCCAGATTCACCTCCTGTTTTGAGGGATGAGGATGGATGGATGGTTGCATTCTTGACCGTCTCGAAACGAGTTAGGAGGTGAACTCTTTTTCTTTTTTGGTTGACAGTGAAGGAGGTCCCTGGCTTATGAGAATAAACTCGGTTACATTTCCAGCTACAAATGACTGGCTCTCTTAGGAAATACAGATGGACAGTCCTTAGAGTCTGGTGACGTGTGGAAAATCTGATGGAGAAGGTGTGGACTTGGCCCAGGGAAAGCATTTTCGTGGGTCTAATGATTTTGGGAAAAATCTCTGCAAGGCTGGAACATTTTGCTACACATAAGTGGTTATTTCCTTAGCCTCCTCTACGTTCCCTGAGAGCTCTGTATAGCCCATTGGAGAGCGGAGAGCGAGGGAGCTGAAAAGCAGACCCAATCCTGGTGTGTCAGGAAAGATATTTCAGTGTGGGCTTTCCAAATGTATTGCATGTAACAAAGCCCGTATTTCTTTTTTATTTCCGATGAAATCTGCCTCATTCTGGCTCATTGAACTCTTGGAAACATAGTTTAATATGTTCAGAAAGCCCTTTGAGCCTTTTGAGGGAGGACTGTAAAGGCTTTCACCACCGCCCCCCTCCTGTAGAAGCAGGAAATCAAGTTCTGCCAAATGCAAATGAGCTCAGACTCCAAAAGGCAAAGTTTCAAAATGCAGAATGCTGGGGGATTGCAGACAGCATGCGCTGCCTGCACAAATTCTATTTGGGGGTGTAAGAAACCAGAGAAAGCCATTGCGACATATTTAAAATTTGGGACTCAGAAATCCCGACATGTGCAGATTTACATCAGAAAGTGGGATACCATTTCTTCCTTTCCGTGGTGGCTAAGGAACCCTCCGGGAGTTGGGCAGGGCCCCCCTTTCTTACCCTGGTCTGTGCTCTGTTTTAGAACAGAAAGGTCTCCCTCTGGGTATGTGTGCCACAGTTGCTCTAAAAGAATGCTGGTTGCCTGAAAGATGGCATTGGCTTTGCTGAAAGGAAACAGAAGCAGGTCCATCAGAAGCCACTGCCATCCCTGCAAGGGTTAATGCAGTCAGTTCCAGAGGAGTTAGGCAACCGCTGAAATAGGATAATAAATGTGACACTCTCAGACTATCAGTAGCAAATATTTGAGCTTATCAAATAACGGAGGAAGTAGTTTAGTTACAAATAAACCAATCTCTCATAAAACAAGTTTCCACACAGGGTCATTTCATTGAGCTGGAGACAGCTAGAGGCCGCGGGCAGGCAGAACTCCCACTCTGTGTACACAGGCCCCCGTGATTAATGGACAGCCCGGGGGAGGCTGCGTCTTGCAGGGCAGCGGAGCCGGGCTGCGTATCGGCAGCGCAGCCATAAACAGCATCTGAGGATTATGGCGAGGAAGTGACTCATCCTCGGGGAACATAGCTGGATTTGTGCTCGCCCTCCCTCAACACCGCCTTCTTTCCCTCGCCCCTCTCCCTTCTTCCCTGTATAGCAGAGACCGTCGTGTCCTAGACACTATAGTCGATGTCACTGCTTGGCACTTGCTGTGCAGAGAGAGGACAAGTATGTGGGTGTGAGGGGGAGGCGGAATGCTGCTCTTAAAGCCACAGGGACTGCGCTGGCCAGGGGCTCCTTCTACAGCCTCTGAAATGAGTGTGTTGAAGGCATCTCATTTGGATTCCAGAAAAAGCACAAACTCTGTTTTAGGGTAGAAAAAAGAAAAATTAGAGCTCCTTGTTTCAAAGTAAGATTCTCATTGAAACGAAGAAGAAATAAATATCCTGGTATGATTCGATGCAATTAGCAAGTAACAAAGAAAAAGAGAGCTGACAATCTTGGTATGTGAATGTCACCTCGAATGAAACCGAAATATGCATATGTTATTTCCTACATTACGATATCATAGAGAGTTTGTTTTATTCCCCCCCACCACCAAAAAAATATAAAATGAAACATGTAGATTATATGGAAATAGAAATATACAGCTGAAAAACTTCAACCATGATACATACCACTATTCAAAGGCAACCATTATGAACATTTTAGTATATTTTCTTCCCATCTTCTTCCAACATCTTTAAAAATAGATTGTTGAGACTTTAAGCATATGTAGAATTTTGTTTCTTACTAGTTCAGCCAACATTTTACTATAGTTGTGGTCTCTTCATGTTCTTCAAGATTTCTTTATACATAATTTTAAAGCTGCAAAATACTTATTTTGCAATTTTAATTAACATAGAGCCATTTGGGAATAAGTATATGTACATGCTAAAAGCAGTATTTAACTGCTCTATTTTTGAGACATGTTATTTTATGCTATTATTCTCAGGGTTGACTCATTAACTTTTATATTTCAAATAAATATTCTGGCAATTGAATTTTCCACAGACCTAGAGAAGAACCAGCCCCGATCCCCTAGCCTTATAATGTACTTAACCCTAGCAATGCCCATTCTAAATGCATGAGCCTTTACTGACTAACCACCTTTGGATGTCAAGAAGAATTAAAAAGTGAAGGCATGACATTTCCATTTGCCCACTTCCCCCCGGCTCCCTGCGGTACCTGCATTAAGATGCATTCTGTTTATGTGGGACATCTGGAACTACTTTTGATGACCATTATCTTTTCTCAGTCCAGGAACTGGACACATTTTCTCCCGATCAGCCCCGGAGCCATTATACATTCTGAACAGTAACTGCACTGTGTGTCACCAACAATGCCTCTGCCTTGCTCTCATTTCATCCATAATAAAAGTTAGGTTGTGAGTGTTTGCATAGAAATATGGCACTGACTTCTCTTAAACCATTAAACCTGCCTCCAGTCTGAGGGACGTTCTTTTCCTGTTCCCAGAACAATGCCCATCAAGGGTTAAAACCCTGTGAGGGTGGGAGCCCATGGCGACTACCGCTGGCTCCCAAAACAGGGGGTTCAGCTTGTTTCCAAAGAGAGTGCCTCTAAATTGACTTTAGTTTTGATCCTTATAAGACTTATGTTAAAGGACAGAAAGTGGTTTTCTTTTAGAATAAAATCCAGGCTACCTGCTTGCTTTCTTTCTTTCTTTTTTTTACCCTATAATGGATATAATTTAGAAGATATTTGTGGTTTTGAAAGCTTGTTCTCTTTGCAGAATTCACTGTACATTTACTTAGTCAGAACTTACTGAGAAAGCAAATCCCAAATACTGTGGCATATTGCACTTTTCTTGCAAAGTGCTAAGTTTTTACTTTGTGACTCTCCTAGAGATCTTCAAAATGAATGGCAGCTCAGAGTTATAGGGAAATCTGCAAGATAAAAAAACCAATAATTTGGACTATGGATTTGAAGATATATTAATACTTCTCTGACTTTTTTTCCCTTCAAATCATTTATAGTAAAAAAAAAAATATGTTGAGTGGCCACTGTATGAAGATGGAGGTAAATGAACATTTATTGAGCACATACTATATGCTAAGTTTTATATGCACTTAAATACTTAATTTAAATCTTACAACAACAATTCTTTGGTATAGGTGTTATTATCATAATTTTATCAATTAACAAACCAAACATGTATACTTAGTAAAGCCTGGAAAGTCAACCACCTCAAATGTTATCAATCACAAAGGAGAACTATTCACTTTTTAACAGACAAAGGTGATTCTTGTGGCATATCATACAACTACATAGAAAATGAAATCCAATCAAATGGAAGATTCTAAAAGAATTCTAAAGATAAAGAAAGTTATCTAAAGACACAATATTGTTTACTCCTGGAAATTCAAAATTGGAATTTTTCACAGTTTCCAAAAACTATGAAGACATTCTATTGCATGTAGAATGGGCAAAAGCAAATCATGAATTTACTATTGATATATTAAGATTGAGGTATATAAGGTCTGTAGGAGATACAGGGCAACTAATTTATGAGTTGTTGGAAACAAGTGACTACGAGAAAGCAGCAAGAGTGAGTGCCTTCAGAGTGGATAAGACAATGCAAAGTGAGAAACATTTATAACTGTAGATCTAGTCATGCTTTGTATCATAAAACTTTATTTTACACTATTTATTTATTTATTTATTTATTTATTTATTTATTTATACTATATCAATCATCTATAACTCTACATAAAGATAATATGGCCCAAGTCATACCATGGAAAATGTTAGTAAGTTCCCTTGTAACTTAAATGGTATTGTCCACAAAACTGTAGTTAACATCTTCCATGTTAATTCTATTGTTCTTAGAAAATGTGGTTAGATAACACTTTTTAAAACAAAGTTAAAAATTATCTTTATTGGCTCCCTGTAAGGCCTAACCTAGCTTCATAGAACCAAAAACATCAACATAAGTCTTACTTCAGAGTTTAACTATGGGGATCTTAATGGGGTGAAATGATCAGAAGTGCTTAAGAGAGCACTTCCAATTGACCAGATCATTTCTTCTATGTAGCTGAATTTACATAAAAGGCCCAAGACACATGCCTTCTGAAAAACATAAATATTTTTGAAGTTTTAAGAAACTTTTTATCTTGAAATAATTATAAACCCCAAGAAGTTGCAAACATAGTATAAAGAGGTCCCTTGTACCCATCCATCACTCAGTATGTGCTGAGACCACCTGGTGGAACTGACATGGTGCCCTAAATGACTGGCAGCTCTCTCTAGGGTTGTCCAGAGTTAGTTATGTTTCTGTACTGTTCACATCAGATTTCCATGTTATACTCTGAATTTGATAGAAAGCCTCCTTCAGTAAAATAGCTATAATTATTGAGGACTCTGGTGCTTTTCAGAATTAATATTAAACAACTATTCTTGTCTACAGCTTTTGATTTGATCTGATTCCATATATATAAGGCGGGAATAATATTTTTGCAAATATTAAACCATATTTTATTAAATATTAAAAAGTCTGCGTAGGTGATGATAATGTGCAGTGAGGGCCAAGAATGAGTTCGTTAGTTGCAAATTACTATTATCCAACAGCAGCAAATAACTTCTTATTCCCTGTCCTCATACCTGAGTCAGCTCCACTCCACTTTGCTATAACTTAGGAAGATAACCATAGTTTAATCACAGGATATTTTCTCTAGGGATACTTGTGCATTCACTTAATGTAAAAAGAGTTAAACTATGTCTTAGCTGGTTTGGCTCAGTGGATAAAGCATTGGTCTGTGGACTGAAAGGTCCCAGGTTCGATTCAGGTCAAGGGCACATGCCTGGGTTGCAGGCTCAATCCCTAGTGGGGGGCATGCTGGAGGTGGCCAATCAATGATTCTCTCTCATCATCTCTCTCTTTCTGAAATCAACAAATATATATATATATATATATATATATATATATATATATATATATATATA